>CAEGAE010026089.1:0-78581 GCA_903067095.1 Girardinus metallicus
ACTTCTTAAAATTACAGTACACACTGCCAGTCTATCACAGTACACACACACACACACACGCACACGCACACACACACCCCGGAGGAGACGAAACGGCCCGTGCTCCATGCTAATGAACATGCTCCCGCTAAATGGCCTGTGCACCGTCCTGTCTCATCTTCCCTCCCTTTTTTTTCCTCTACTTCTCTTCCTTCCCAGCCTCCTGCCCTCACCTTGCTCACCCCCGCCACCCCCCCTGTCTTTTCGCTTGACACATCCTGGAGGAAACACGCGGAGGTCTTGGCTGCCTCGGCGCATCGAGGGAGAGTTTGATTTAACAAGTAGGGGAGGGGAGAAGAAAAAAATAAATAAAAAAAATCATTCGGAGTCAGCAGCAAGACACTATCACAAAAATGTCAGAGAATAACTTAAAATCCCCTAACGGCAGCAGTATCAGCGGCTACGGTTGGCTGCGTTTCATGTTGCCCGCATTAGGCACACTGCTGAACACTGGTTTCCTGTTCATCGGTTCTGTATTTACCACTGGGGTGAGCGGACAAAACATGACCCCAAAAAAAATCCGACCCAGGCGCGTGCCGTAAATGTCCAATTTTTGCCTGTTTTCGCGACGTCCGACTTTGTTGTAAAGGGATTTTTACAGAGCATGCCAAAAAGCACAGGGCTTCGGAGTGCTGTGTAGATGATTTCAAATGTAAAGGTCAGCAGTGATGAGGAGTGCTGACTCAGCACATGTGCGCTCCTATGTGGAAATATTCACTTTTGCATGCAGGTTTATCATGTTGCTGGTGGAGATTTGGGAGTCTAAGTCATGTCAAAGACTAAAGGTCAGGATGAACTATCATCTATAGAATTTGCTGGGAAGATCATAAAATAGAAGTACATAAGAGCATATTTATACGCACTTACTGCATATAATCAGACGTAAACATACATCAAAATCTGCATTTTGACTATATTTCAAAGCGCTTTAGTCATTTTCCGGCAAAAAATTATGTTTTGCGTTGCACTGATTTTAGCAGGAAGTTACCGCCGTCTATGAATGACGATGTTTTACTGTTACAGCACCGTCTTAAAGTAAAAATAAAACATTTCTAATCAGAAGAAATGACAACTGAAAAAAAGAGTGACCACTCTCTGTACAAAGAACAACTGATGAATTTCCCCACAGTGAGACAGTAAAGCATTTTTCTATTCTCTGCGTAAAATAATAAAAAAAAAAAAAGACATTTTGAGAGCCACAATATTGTAGTGCAGCTACACCATCACAAATGATTACCTGTATGTGGAGGAAAGTGAGACCTGCATAAACAGAGCATGGCTCACTAATACGAAATCAGCAATTCGGTTGACACAACAGCTGGGAGAAAAATGCCAACATCCGCACACAACGGAGTAACAATAGGAAGGCAGCTGAAGCTGCAACATTTATGTGAAGACTGTCAGTTGCGTTATGTTTCAAAGTGCAATTTCTGTCCAAGCAGCGACCTAAAAACAACAGTAAATATCAGTCACATGTGTTAAGACCAGTCATGTTGTTTTACTTAACTCCCTGGATAGAATGCTGTTTTTTTTGGGACTCCAAAAATAACCATTTTCTCAGTTCTGCTCAAACCCAAACACAGCTGAAGACGGAAAGTGACTGGTTTTCCTCTCACTGCGAGACATTACATCCAACTAAACCTTCTGCTTTATTAGATAGAGTAACGTGAACCCTTTCTATTCGCTAAATTCTAGAAAAATAAGTGTGTAAAACAAAGTTTATATTATTGAGTGCTTATATTTTTGTTTGGCAAACAAACCCAACATTACACTCCCTCTCTTTCTCAGAGGAAATGAGCCAAATATCCAGCAAACTATTGCAACTAGATTCAGGAAAAATACCCAAAATGTTCAAGTCAAATATTACAGTTTGAAGGTAATTCCTGCCAGATGCTAAGGCAATGTGTTTAAACTTTTGAATTTAAAAAGAGTAAAACAATCTCTCCCCAATTATTCTCTCTTTGGCAAATACAAATAATTTAGCCAGTTAGGAAATGTGAAGTTGGACTTAATGTCTGATGACGTGAAAAAAAAAAAAAGAAAAAGTGGTTGTGTCTTTTCATTTATAAATCTCTGATTTGAATTGTAAGCAAGCATAAAACACAGCTATCGTTCACATTAGAGTTATTTGGTTCGTTTTAATTAGTAGTTAGCTTGACCAAGACTGATCTGTAAAATGAGGCTGTTCAGACAGCTACTACTAGTAAGACACTGACTACTGATACCAACTTGGTAGAACCCGTCTTCAGTCATTGTGAGCCATGCATGAATTTTACATGGACGTGTTCCAACTAAACAGAAGGTTTTTAACTGATAACATGTAAATCAGGAATTTTATTATTATTACTATTATTATTATTATTGTGGGAGGATGTCTCGTAAACAAAATAATCTTTGTAAGCCTCCACGGCTGAGCAATTCCAATTTGCAACTGCGACGTACCGGCGACGGCCTTAGAAGCGTTGGCTTCTGTACGCGCCGCAGCACGGCGGGCGTCTGGAAGATCGCCAAACGAGACGGCATGTGAACGTCAGCGCAACTTTTCCCGGGCATTTATTGGGAGCGAGTGTTGAAGCGGGAAAGAAAGAAGGGGGAAAAAAAAACAACAACAAAAAAAAAAAAAAGGGTCTACCACTTGCTTAACAGTGTAGCTGGTGTGTTCAGATATATGTGGTATTGATTTGAACACAGAAACTTATCGGTGAGTTTTATCTGCAGTCCTTGTTGCTTGAATTCGCTGAATTCTTTTTTTGTGTTAGGAAAAGTGAGTTGGTTTGTTCTGTAAATTAGTTTCATAAGTTTATCAAGAAAAAGTTGTATTTAATGTTTTATTATTAAGATTTGTGTTGAATTTTCTCATTTATTCCATACAACATGTTTATTTTTATCACATTAATGATTTCCTGGGTTTTTTTGTTCGTGGCATTTTTTAATTACAACAAATCTTTTATATATTCATTCAAAGTAACAATCATGTCAATTCCTAAAATAACTGTCAAACAATTTCTTAATTACTCTGTAAAATAAACTCTTTTTTTTTTAACCTTTAATCATCTGGCAAAGGTAGCCATCTTTTTTTTGTTTTAAAGAAAAACGATCCAAAGTTTAAATTAAGCTCATTCTTTTATGTAGAAGTAATGCATTTATTATTAAATGACACATTTAAGTAGTTATTGATTGAAGTTAATCAAACAAGACTTTAATATTATCATTGGCCAAAGTGCTTTACACAGAATAAAAGGTGATGATGACAATCATAATATTCACACTTTAAGAAAAAAACATAGATGCTTGCAAAACTGCTAGGTATTTCTGGAGCTTCATAAAACAGAGCAATGCAGCACCATCACTGCCAGTCAGCTGGTTAAAATGAAGCAACATGAAAATATTAATAGAAAAATAACTAAAGAAGCACCTCTAATCGCTTCCACCATGATATTATCATTTGAAAACAATTTCTTTCCACATGTTTGCTCACGAAGGCAGATTGCTGTCAATGATTCATTGCATTTGGTCAGGAAGCATTAAGACTCTGTATTAAAACCAGGCTCAAACAGGAATGCCAAAAAGGGTTAAAAGTTGCTTTCATGTTTCAAATAATCTTCTTTAGATCTTCTTACAGATTCTTTTTTACATGTCATGGAACCGTGAAACCTTTTCTTCGCGATTATCTAACGTCAAAACTTAAGGTGTGGGGCTTTTACCTAGAGTGTTGCTTTGACTCGTTCATGCATGTTTGAGAACTCCTTGAGTCTCCCGTGGCAACCATACAGGTGTGCTCCACTCAGCTCCTCCAGACTAGCGGCAGCAGCAATTAGCAAACGCCTGTTCAGCTCATTGTGTGAGCTACAACGCACCTGAGGTCGGCTGTAAACGACCTCAGGTGAATGGAGAAGCGTTGCTGTGACGACATACTGAAAGGGTAGGAGGCTCTTAAAGAGACAGAGACCACTTCCAAGCCGTCAGGTAGGGCTCTGCGCAAAGACAGATTTCTTTTAAGCTGCTTTTGATATTTCTAGCATTTTCATAACAACTGACGGTAACGGGTACTTCACTGTAACATAAAATGGCACTATGTGGCTAAAAATACTATGTGGCTAAAAATACTATGTGGCTAAAAATAATACATATTACCCCCTTCAAGAATCTCATAGTAGCATATCTGAGCAAGTGATTCAATTTATTAGATAAGTAAACTCAAGTTGTTCTATTTTCAGTTGTGCTCTGATATTTAATAAAGAGCATTATTGAAAAGTTAAACTTAAGTCACTTGATTCACTAAGAAACATTAAAAGCCAATACTAAGACTAATGTTTTCATGTCGTTATAGTCTTTACATTTGCCAATTCTGGTTATTTTCTGCTTCTGCTAAGACAAACACGACTGGAATATTACATCTGAAAAACAAAAAAGAAAACATTTTGAGTACAAAAATGTGGACTAAATGAGACATATGTTTGATACCTGGTTCTTATTTTCAAAAGGTTGCATCACCAGAAGGCATATTTTAATTTTACTGAATTTAGCTGAGTTTTGCTCTTTTACTTTTACCAGGGATCTTGACACCAACAGTGCAAATGAGCGGTTTAGCTGCTTGTTGGAAAAGCATTTTGGAATCACATTAATCTGACAAATAAATATTTGAAGTTGGCTTTTTACATATTTTCTACTGATCAACATGTTGCCTTCTACATAAATGTATACTTAGCAACACATTTCACTATGCATCATCTTTGTTTAGCCTAAAAAGAAAGGGTTTTGAGAGACACATCATTGGATATCTCGGCGTAAACACGTCTTCGCCTTTCATTTTTCACACACGCTGTCGTGTTTCAATAGTGTCGTTCCTTCACCGTCTTCTCAAGGCCAGTGTTTAAAACAGTTATTTAGCTCACAGCCAGCAGATATATTATCGCAGTCACAATCAAATCAAGCCTTAACCGAATTAGTACCCTTTGCATAGTCCTTTATTATGATTACTGTCATTTATCCTTCTTCCTATGTGGATCGGTTTGTCACTTGGCGCTCTAACAAATCCAGGATTAAGTTTCCCTGCAGCTCGCCAAACTGTTTTTGCATTTATAACAACAGAAGGTGCTCAGAGTGGGAAGGAAATCTCCAAATGAGAGACTGTATCATTATGGCAGCCTTTTGTGGCCTCGCACTTGAATCAAGTAGAATTTGATTATGTCTGTAATGTGTCTGGCTGCTGTCCACATCCCCGATGCAGCTCTTTCTCCTTCTCTCTTATTCTTTTTTTTTTCCCCCCTCCTCCCGCTCTCCCTCGCTGTGCTAGCGGCTCGATCAGAGAGCGCTGACATGCCCACACCGGCGTCCTGACAGGATGCGCGCAACCGTGGGGATTTATGGGAGAATAAAGAGGATTTGCAACTGATGCCCGTGTCTGTGCGGCTGGGAGATCTGCTCCGCTCAAGTCCCACTGTCACATGCTTTACAGTCGCACCTTTTCCGTCTCCGCGCTGGAATGACTAATTGCCGCTCTGGTCAGTAACAGAGCATCCTATTAGAGGGCCTGCTGTCAGACCGCCGAGGCTCTCCCCAGGTTTATTACAGGGGCGTACCATTTCAACTCTGCTCTCTTTTATCCTTTCGTTTTCAGCTAATGCTGCACACCCAACCTTCTCACAGGAAAGTCGCAAAAGTAGCAGAAGTAGAGCGTTCACGTGCCTGGAACTTTTCCAACGTGTCCTCGCGCTACAACCAACTCGCAGCGTTCTCTCATTCGAATGTTACGTGACAGACCAAGACGAGCAAGCGCGTAAAATGTGAAAAGGAAGCGCTCAAAGTAAACGGAGGTGCTTGCAATTGCAGCATTTCTGTAAAGACAACAGTACAATATATTTTAAATCAATGTAAATGGATTGTGACCAATAAGGTCAATGGGCTAGTTTTCTCAGAAGATGGATACGACTCATTAAGGAGCAGACAGAGACTGGAAGTTTGCAGTTGCGAGTGCCTTGTATTTACAGTGAGGAAAATTATATGCATATTTACAACATCGGTGAAAACATCCAAATGGCCATATAAAAAGAGAACAAAACAACAAACAGAGTTAATCAATCACACAGTTCCAGAATTAATGAACCCACACCCTTCAGTTCATTCACCCCAAGCTGGGGTTAGTTAGAGGTCCCAAGCAAGTTAGTTATGAAGTGCTTGGTGCAGTGCAGGTCCTGGGCTGACAAACGTCAGATCGGAGTGGGAGCAAAATTGTTCATTGGCTGCAAGAAGCCTCCTGCCAGCCTGGCAGGAGAAGCAGAAGTCTTCATGCACCACAAGTGCAATCTTTCTTGGGCTCTAGTTAATGGACCTCCAGCTCGCCATCAAAACCTGGCCTAAATAATAAAACAGGACCATTTTCTCAATAAATAGATAATCAAATCACTCTAATGTGCACACAAAATCATTAAATTGCACTCTCTGCACTATAAATAATTCCAATAATTTTTAGTCAATATGCACATTCAATAAATAAAAATTCAATATAACTTACATCCATGAAAGATCTAATAAATATGCACTATATAAATTAGTTAACATGAAATGTAAAAAAAAAAAAAACAACAACCCTAATCTAAACAAGTGCTCTATAATCATTTAAGGCACCTTTTTGTTCACATATGGATTGTTCGAAGCTACTATGGGCGTCTGGATTTACATAGTCAATAATTTAGCAGCTACACAAACAAACAGTGAAATCAATGAGCTAACTGCTAAGTTACACGCAGAAACATTCACCAGTTCCGCAGTTTATATCTCACACAAACGGGATTTTTCATCTCATCTCGGCTCACAGTAGTTGGCTCCTATAGTTCAGCACATTTATGTGAGCATCGTACAGAATTAAGGAGAAAAGAAACTGCACAACGCTTAGCTGACCTGCAGCTCTGCTCCTCCCAACGCGTCCTAATCTTTCATACTTCCCCGCTCCAGCTAATATATAATAACAGATAGGCTGCGGTGACACATGTGACCCTAATACTCAACAGCGATTGGCGGTGTAGTAGTCTCGCGAGAATCGCTGGTATGTTAGAACTATCGCGAGATTAGAGAGGTAAAGGGCCTAGAGAGTGGAGGAACCAGAGAATGAGGAATTGGAAGTTAAAATTTACACCCGGGTTACACAGACATTGCTATTTCAAAACTAAACCACTGAACAAGTGACATCTTTGCAGCACAAGGTCCGCTATTCAGCGAAGCCTCAAAGCAGTCTAAAAATGTTTTTGTTTTTTTCATTACACGAATAGATAATTTAAAGTTATCTAATCTCATCACACGCTTCCTTTTAGAACGTGCCTCTAATTGACCCATTCATCCCAACCTTTATCTAAGAAAGACTTGTTCCTATCAGGAACAACGGCATGATCCCCCAAGGACGCTTCCACACAGTGCAAAGGCTTGATCACTAAATACATTCAAAAAGTTGATTATGACAGCCTATGTAATGATTTGATATATAAACATAATGACATTCAACGGAATTGACAAGGCCTCTGAAAATGCGGATATGAACTTGAACTGCTCCATGAAATAAAATGAAAAAAGCAAGAACTTTTTAAATTTTTTTTTAACCAAGAAAATACCAAGGCAAGGAAGTAGCTTGACAAATAATAATAATAATAATAATAATAATAATAATAATAATAATAATAATAATAATAATAATAATAATAATAATAATAATCAACAATAATAAATATAGATTATTTTCTTGAAGTTGGACATGGTACGGGTGTTTTAAAACTATTCTTTACAAAACGAAAAAAAACGAGGTCACAATGTTAGTGTTTTGGCACATAACTGTCTATGTTCAACCCTGTGGTAAAAAATGTGGTAAAAAAAAAAGAGATCTGGATAAGCATTTTTATCTCTGTAAAAGAACACACAGACACTCACACTGGTGGAGTAAAATGCTTGTTTAAACTTAAAGGAGATTTCACTGTGAATTGTCAATTAGAATAGACCTTAAAGTATGTTCTTCCATTAAAAGCTGAATAAATAATGGGAAAAAATTGTCTAAGAACCTAGGCATGACTGAAAAATCAGGAGAGGGAGAAAAATGAGGACAATAAAACTAATTACAATTTCTAAAACAGTGATGATAATGGTGAAAAATATAAAAGTACAACAAAAAGTCAAGTTTATCTGGTACTTTTGAACATTAAATAATCTCATAACACAACTAAGCACTTGTTTGTGCAGGCAACACACTATATTACTTATCATTACTGAAAAAGTTATTATAGCGATTAAACAGTCAAGCATCAAACTCCAGTGGAAACCTCAGGACTGAGGGAAAAAAAAAAAAAAAAAAAGAGTTAACCACAGCCTTAAAACAGCCTGTGCATTCCTGAAATACCATCACAAGACGGTTTTGGTCTGAGCATAAGCACATTTTGTTGAGAGGAGTCATGAGAATGACCCTGAAATCATTTATGTTTCTCTGCACCCCTTGTGAAAGTTACGAGGATCCGCAAAATCCCTCACGGCTTAGCCAAAACAGCAACGAAATTTATATAGCCGCTCACAGATTAGGTCCGCAGGGCGAGCCGAGGAGGCCGGAGTAAAATTCATGTCTACTTTGTTAGCTGACAAAGCTCTTACAGGCAGTTAATAAAAGCGTAAATTCAGACGCTCGCAACGTGAAATAGTTCACTTGACACTCTTGAAGTGCACTATTTGGAATTTTTTTTTTAAGAGAAAAAAAAGTTGCTTGGTTATAATATTGCACAGTGGACAAGAAATAGAGCAAAGAAAAAAAAAATCAGTCACCGTAAATGCTCTTTATTTATTTTAAAAAAAATGCTCGTTATTCATAAATATGATCATCTTTTATCAAAAAAATGTCATTCCCCTAAGTGTCCACTCAAAAATCTGTTAATTTTGAGTGAAACCGTAAAAGTTCAGTTTTCAAATGACGCTTTTGCCGGTTAAAGGAAAAGAGGTGACCTACACTAACGTGCTTGTTTAGTCAAGGCGTGGATTAACTAACCTAATTTCATTTTCATCAGCCACACCCAGGCTGGATATTTGCCAGAAATAGGTTATGTCGAACCTGAGAACATAAAGCAACGCATCCAGCCCGGATATTAAAAAAACAGATGGAAAAACATCTTCACATCTGTTGGTCTACAAAGGGTCACCAAACCACTTGTAACGCTGTGGGACTCCAACGCACCACAGAAACAGTCATTATCCTTAAACGCCCAAAACATTTGACAATGACAAGCCTTCCCAGAAGTGGCCAGCCTATCAAAATTACCCCAAAGTGTGTTGACGAGGCAGTCAAAAGAGTCCAAAAGAGACACAAAGCAACATCCAAAGCCCGGAATATTAGCCTGCCTCTGTTCAGGTTAATATTCAAGATCCAACAACAGAAGAGAAAGACTGGGCAAAAAAAAAATGGCATGGGGAAAACCACTGCCAAAGGAAATATCACAGCAATCCACAATCATTTTGGAAAATTATCCTGCGTACTACAATGGAGCTTTTAGTAAGAGGTGAATGTTCTTCTACATCCGTCATGATCCAAACACCATTTCAGAAAATAAGCCTACTCACAGCCAAACATGTTGGTGGTGGTGTAGTAGTCTTTGGTGCTGTCGGACCTGGCAAACTTCCTCTCAACAGAACCATGAATTGGTTCTGGGAAATTAAAATCAATTAAAAATGCTCAAAAATCAATTTTAGTTTGCTTTTTTTTTTTTTTTTGGGTAAAATTATATTTTTGGTACTTTTTTTTTTAAATTTAGGAACAAGCCAGACAGCTAAGCTAACCTAACGGTGCATTCACACCAAACGCATCAGACGCGTCAAACTCACTCTAGCGCGGTGTTTCTCAATTCCGGTAGGGCACGCCCCCCTGCCCTACATGTTTTAGGTGTTTCATCTGGATTGAATATTTGGGTGATTAACACCCACATATTCAAGTTCTGCAGCACTTGCATGCAATCATTTGAATCAGCTGTTGAATAGAGGTACATCTAAAACATGCGGAGCAGGGGGGGCCTGAGGACTGGAATTGAGAAGCGCTGCTCTAGCGGTTGTTTTCCGTTGCCGGCCTATTTGTCGGATGTGTTGTGACGCATCAAATGCTCCAAAGGCTTCAAATTGCGCCGTGCTAGTTGCTCGAAATGTGCTGCGAAGGGCCCTAGACGCGCCTTCACGTAGACTTTGAATGTAAACCAGATGCACGAAACGCGTTTGGTGTGAATGCACCGTAACCTTAGTAGTTCAAGTTACAGGATTTTATGCACAAACTTATTTTTGTTTAAGGAAAAACTGATGGAATTTGAGACAGAAGGGAACCTTTACTGAATTGTTTCAAATAAAACATGTCCTACTTGTTTGTACTGTCCTTTCCTCTTGTCATTCACATAATTTAAACAAAATCTCTTGGGCATTTGAGTAAAAAAAAATTCTGTTTCTGAATCAAATCATGACCTTAAAAATCTGATTCAAACAGAATCATTAGGTATTGAAAGAATTGCCATAAATTCAGTTCTCTAACATAATGCTGGGAAGGAGAAAGTCCAGCCACCAGATATGAAATACTCCACTGTGAACGTCTTAAAAACACACAAAAGTAACAATACAGGAAAAAAATATTGGTCATAAAGTGTCCTATTCGAGGTCTGGACTTCAATCGTACTGAGATGTTAGCAATTGGTGGCACTGCTTGTTATTAGGATTAAGCAACAATTGATTTGATTTCCGCAGAGGGCCAGCTTTGTTTGGAGAGGTTTCTTTTCCTCCCTTAATAAATGAAATATTCTCTTGAAAGCTACATTTTTACTTTCACTCAGGCTGATTTTAAAAAGGGTTTGTTTAGCTGAAACAATAAAGTGCATCCAAGAAGCACGAAAACAAAACAAAGTCTACCAGGGAGAAATGCATTTTACAAGCCCACTTTGGGTTTGGCTTAGCCATTTTAAGCAAATCAAATATTAGAAAAAAAACAAAAAAACAGAGCAGTAGGAGAATACAAAATAAAAGCAAGTTTATCTAAAGGGGCGACAGACACTTTCTGTCAGTTGGATTAATCCGCCGAGGTCCAACAGCAGCACGATCTGCAGAAACGGGTGTTCTCAATCAAGTCAACAACACAAGCCTTTGTTTCATGTCTTCCTTCTTTCATGTCTACCCTCCTCTGGCTCTCCTCAACGCCTCGGGTTTACCGGAGGCTTACCTAGGATATGATGTCCCTGCTTTGGATCATCTGTGAGCATCTGAGGAGCTCAAGCATTATCACGACAGACTCTCGGCTCTCCCTCAGAGCTAGACATCCCCGGTTATATTCCCCTCTCCCTGGACGAAACGCAACTGCAAGAAAAGGAAATCGGGGCCTGCTAATACTTATTTCAATGTCGGCCCCCATCTTGGATCTGTTGCGTGGAGACGCTAAAAATCATTTAAGCTACTCGGATCGGCGGCTACACCTTGAACACACCCGCGCCGTCTCTGACTTGAGACAAAGTCGGAAGCGAGCAGCTTTTCAGACTTCTTTAAATATTCAGCGGCGACACATGTCGAGACACGAGGCCTGAAAACTTTCAAACACATGAAAGAAATGTTCTTTTTAAAAAAGTGACTTATCTCTCCCCAGTGGTCTACCCGCCCACACACACACTCTGTGCATCTAGGAAGACTCCGAGCGACCTGATGATATAATTTCCAGCGAAACTTTCTGAAGATGAAGCAACAAACGCAGAAGACAAACCGCTGTGAGTTTCCGTGCTTTGTTATGACATTTGCTCTTTCATTGCACAAGACAATATTAGGATTTGGCACTGACACTTCTGAAGTCACAACTAAAGGAGAAAATTGCAGGCAAGATATAAATATAGCGACTTGAATCGTATTTCAGAAAAAACAAACAGATTTCAATATAACAACTACAAAGAAAAAAAAAAAACTAACTCTAAAAAGCCAGTTATATGTTTTTTACTGTATAGTGGGAAAGTGGGGTCCTTTTTTTATTTCTTCATGTGTAGACCAACGATGGGAGGAGAGGTTGGTCTACAAAAAACAAAAAATAAGCAAGATAAAAACAATAGAGAAAAAAAAGTGAATTAAATATTGGGAAAACACATATCGAATCTCATGCATGTAACTAAAAATCTGGTTTATTTATATTGTTTACTTATGCTGTCATGTGACAGTTATTTCTTTTTCAAGCCTTATCATTCTGAGATGACATTTCAAAGCTCATAAAGGTCATGATTTCCCCCAATTGGCCAAACAATTATTATATGAATTACTCAGCAGGTCAATCAGGCATTCAGCATCCTGAGGTGAGCGAGTCTTCATTAGTGGAGACAAAGCATCTGCATGGTGTTGAGTTCGATTAAGTAACATTGCTATTGAGTTATTGCTGCATCAACTGTGTAGCAGTTGCGCTTTTGTGCCGTTTGTAGCTGATTGTCACGACTCAGCCCAAAAATACATTCATTTTTTGTACACAACCCGGTCTTCTTGTTCACGCCTGCTTTGCATTTGTAAAATCAGAGCCAAGCATGGAGAAGCAGCATTCAGTCTCTATGCTCGTCTAATTCGAAACAAACTTCCAAAAAAACTGCAAAACAGCAGAAACACTGAGTTCCTTTCAATCAAGGATGAAAGCCCATCTGCCTTTGATCAATAATAACTGGAACATTGTTTGGTATATTTGATGATAATTATTCTTGATGATGGCCTTTGACAAAATGTAATGTTGGTTGCTTGTTTCATAACTGAAACAGCGTTATGCTTTCATCATGTAAAACACTTTGAACTGCCTTGCTGCTGAAATGTGTTATACAAAAAAACTTGACATGACTGTCGTCTTTGCCTGGTTCGGTAGTTTAAGGTAGTTTGTAATAGGTTGCCAATGGTAACCCCAGCCCCTGTAACTACATTATTGCTATTATTTCTATAACATTTTGCTGTTGCTATGTTTGATATTCCATTCATACATGTTTTTATGATGTGCAGTTTACTGACATGTTATTAGCTCATGCTTATTTTTCTTTTTCTCTTTCGACTGGTTGCAAAATGTATCACTCTGCTTTGCTCCTCAAGCCGGCGTAGCAAGCAAGAGATGAAAAAGACTTAAGGAAGTGTCCAGTAGCCCTCCTGTGGAGGACTCTGCTGCTGACAAAAAACAACAAAAAAACAAACAAACAAAAAAACACTCACAAAAACATAAACTGCTAAAATGGAAACTAAAATAGGAAAAGTTTGGGAAGCCCTGTCCCAAACCACCATAGCTCTAGGTACTAAAAATCTATCCGTTGTGTCTTTGGCATAGGTTTGGTCAACTTGCTGTTACCTTTCTTGATTCGTTTTACTTTTCTTCCTCATGTCATGTCCTCATGTTGGGGGTTGCCATGGAGATGTGGCACAAGTTATCACATTAGTGGTTCGTGACCAAGACAAAGAATTTAGCCAATGGACTCTGTGAGTACAGATATCCAAATACTCACCTCATGTACCTCAAAGCTTTTATCAAGTCTTCTGAAACAGAGACACAGCATCAAAACTAAAAATTGGCAACTTTTTTCTTGAAAACATAACACTGCCTTAAATATTTTTAGAGCAACGCTGAATTTGGCCCAGAGGATGAACAGACACCGGCTTTAAAATCAGGATCTCTGAGTAGCTGGTGGCTGTGTCTCTCTAGGAAGAACAATTCCTCAGTGGTGGCGTGTTTATTTCAACAAAGCTATATTTACTCGTTGGCAGGACAGAAATGCTACACTGTGGCGTTATGCTAATTAAGGTAGTGCAGAGCAATCTACCACAAGCAAGCTCAGAACTGCCCTGTGACAAGAGAGTATTTAGGAGAGCAGTGAACTGCAAGGAAGCTCAATTACAGCCTCCCAGCATGTTTCACATAAATCACGCTAAATCCTCTTTGGGGCCCGTCTTCTTGGGATGTTTTAGCACAAAACAGAGACGGCAGCATCATGGTGACTCAAAAGCAGAGGGGCTTATGGAAAACTGCAACGTAATGTAACAGATGTGCAAAGCAGCCTCCCGTTTGACTCCGCCACTCCCAGAGAGAGTCGTCGGTAAGCTGACTGAGGCTTTAATCGTTAGAGGACGACCGCTGATCTGCAGCGCTTCGGCTTTGCCGTTTGTCACAGAGGAGAGGCAGGTCTGAAGGAGAAACCAGAGGGAAAAAAGTTGCTTCATTTTCAAGAGAGATTCACCTGGCGCTATTTTTATCCGACGCACAAAAATAGAGCTAAAATGTCAGTTTTTTTTTGTTTTTTGATCAAATGAAAGTGTAAATGAATGTCATCTAGAGAGTCGCCTCATTAGAATATGTTTGCTTTTTGATCTAGTCTCACTCCTGAGTTTTTTTTTTTTTTTTTTAAACTTATTATTGGTCGCCTTGCACTTTTATCTATTTATTTTTTTTAAAACTAAATGAATTGCAGAGTGCCCACGACAAAAGAAAAAATTGCCATATCTTTAAAGCGGCTATTGATAAACCGATCTATTCTTTAAAGATATTTTTTTTGTATTAAAATGTCACATTCTGGCATATCCAAATGTCAACTCCCAAGGTTGCCTCACCATCTGTCTA
Source organism: Girardinus metallicus (assembly GCA_903067095.1). Lineage (NCBI taxonomy): Eukaryota > Metazoa > Chordata > Actinopteri > Cyprinodontiformes > Poeciliidae > Girardinus > Girardinus metallicus. The sequence continues at coordinate 14,633 of CAEGAE010026089.1, forward strand.
GCCTTAACAGTGCTTTTGAAATAATAGCCTTAAAAAAAAAAAAAAAAAAAAAAAAAAAAGAAAATGATGGTTTGTACTGAAACACTTTTTGCAGTAGCAGCAGCAGAGGTAAATCTAAGCGTAAAAAATGACGCAAGAGGTTGCTACGCCGTTAGCGCGGCAAAATAAGCTACTTCCCGCCTGTCCGCGGGAAAACAGATATTGATGTTTTGCAACCTCGCCGAGACAAAATGTGACTGGTATTTGGAGAGGGGGTGTAACGGGCATTACAATGTGACGGATGGGGCCAGTTGAGGTATATACCTGCCGATAAGATAACACAGCGGCAAAGCAGCGTCGCAAATTTTCCCTCTGATCAAACGCGCGAGCGCGGAGACGGCTGTGGCAGGTGTCGCCGACTGTCCCGCACCGCACGTCCTCACTGTCACCTATCAACAGCGCTATCTAATTTAAGCCGCCGTCTCCCTTCCACTGTAGGTACAAGCCCTTCTTCTCTTTTTTTTTCTTCCCGTCACACATGCGTGCAAGCTCTCTGTCTCTCTCTCTCTCTCACACACACACGCACGCACGCCCACGCACATTTGTTTTTGCTGAGAGGGACAGTAGTGGGGAAATACAGTACCTTGCGTGTTGACTGGGTTGGTGGTGGGTGTGGGGATAGTAGTGGGAGCATCTAGATGAAAAGAGTGGAAAAAAAAAATAAAGAACATGTATAAGAAATAAAGACAAGAGCAAAGGAAGAGACAAAGTCACTGAAGATGAGAAGCTGCACTATTAAAAAAACAAACAAACAAACCAAAAATATCCTAACATGCACATGTTGAAGCTGCTGTGTGAGCTAAGAGTACATGTTAGTAGGTGTGAGACTGCATTTACAAATGATAGGTTCAGGTTTTTTTCCACCCCCCAAGTTTTTAAACAATAAAATTGTCAGATGTCAGCGGAGACGACAAACTCCCAATGCTATCAACTACTGCATAACGTCTCTCCATCTTTTGTTTCTGTTTTGTTTTGGTATTCGTTCGTGAGAGCTCGACATACAATGTCCATGGAAACTGTTTTTAAAACCTCAAAAATTACATTTGCAAATGACATTGAATAAATAACATAAATAAATAAACACTGAAAAAAATATCAATAGCTGTGTTTTTAGAAAGCATTCTTGAAACTATTGAATCATCTCTGGTCTATATCTATGGCAACTGTGTTGTTTTTTTTTGTACATTGCTCTAATGAATTGTTTACAGCTATTAACCTCAAATGTATTTGCTTTAAATACATTTCTCAACATGTTTGTGAGGAACTGGATAAAAAAAGGCAGATGAAAATGATTTTTTTCCCCATTTTTTTTCTCATAAAAAACATGTAAATACATAAATAATCCAATAACAGTGAATAAAATAAACCTACCCTTTCAGAAAGAATCCTTCAAGAACGTTTAACTTTTTCCATGTCAATTTAAGACAACCATTTTGTTTTACTTTAAAAGAACTCGATTTTATTAACAGGTTTTTTGCTTAATAAGTAAATCACTGATGCTTTTAATACCCTAGCTTAATAAAAACGTTGTGAACGCTTACATTTCCAAACTTGTTGGTGCCTTTATGAACACCTTGGCATCTGACATTTGTTTTCAAACAGACTTGGGGTTAAAAAAAAAAGACTTATAAACCCATTTTTGAAGCAGTACTAGTGTCCCGTGCCAAAAGCTAACATCAGCAAGGAACTGATGTTAGCATAAAGCTACAGCGGCTAACGCTACATCCTGTTAGCCATCTGTTTATTTTTTCATGCCAACAGAAGTCAAGGCTTAAAATAAATAAATAAATAAAAAAACGTTTTGTGTTTTCTGAACTTAAAGTTACATACACGTGCCCTTGTAAAGCACAAATATATCACTGTGAAGACCTCTGGCGTGTTGAATAGGCACATTTACAGGTCCTTCTATATTCAAACCACGACCAAACACAATATTCCCACCTTGCTCAAAATGCAGCTGGACTCTGCTTAAGGTTTTCATGAACTGAGTCTTCAGTCTTAGTTGTGAAGAAGAGTGGGTGTCTGGTTTGGCACTTTGAGGGTCTCCTCTTTAGTTTCTGTTGATGATATGGTTCTGTCGCCATTTTAAAGCCTGTATCTCAAGTACGCTATTGTTTTTATCCCCTACGTTAAATGGCTGCAGTCAAAATCGTAAATAAACTATACACTCATCTAAATAGTTTAGAATCACATTAAAAGGTTACAGAGTGATTCAATTCAAAAACTGACACTCATGAACTGAATCAGCTCTGCAACCCGTGATGTAATTGAAGCTTATATAGCTGTATTCAAAGTTAAATGTTTGAATATTACAAAAGACCAATGCATTTTTTTAGAACATAGATATTATGTATTGGCCATGGAAAGGTATCTACAATCTTGGGATGTTAATAGAATCCACTAGATCAGAAAATCTAGTGGATTTTCTAATCCCCCAATCTAGTGGATTATTTTGCAACAATCCGCTAGATTATTGGAAAATCTAGTGGAAGGAAAAAGTGTGTTAGACATTGGCGCACAAGCAACAAGGATAACCAGAGAGAATTTTCAATCAAAGTCCATTCATGAGCCTTGGGGGAGGAGAGTGGGTGGTTAGAGACATCACAAATAGATATACGCATGGCAACATGTCTGGTCCAACGCCTCCTGAACCAAAAGTATTTTGCCTGAGCTAAGGAGAAAAAAAGCCCAAGTTCTCCATTCAGATTAAAATAAATACGCAATCATCTTCAGAAGTCAAAGTGGAAGAGTCTGGAGGAAGTCGTTCAAGTTTCCAGAGTTGGTGATGATTTGGGGGGCCATATCATCCGCTGGTGTTGGCCCACTGAGTTAGTCACAAAATGCTGCATCCCAGTTTATTAATGGAAAGTTGAGTGGTAGGAAAAAAAAGTAGCACATGATATTGCCTGTCAAACCTCACAAAATATAAGAGATATTGTCACCACAAAGATAAGAAACACCAGATCAGTCCATGTAGTTGAGCTGAAGGCAACTATTAAAGCAACCTGGGTTTCATTGACACCTCAGCAGAAATACAAGCTGATTGCCTCCATGCCACGCTGCATTGACTGAGAAAGAATTTAGTTCTTTCACTATATCTCCTGCAATGTTGGCACTTTGCAGGAGGCCAACATTTCTTTATTAGGCACAGCTGTCAATTCCAAGTGATCAACACAGTAACTTAGTTTCCATTGATTATATAATTACACAATTTGACATCTCGATAATAAATTTGCTTAATGCAACACGGCAATTTCAGTAAAACTCAAAAAAATGTTTTAGTGCTAGGATGAGGTGGGTTTTGTTGGCCACAGCGAAATTAATTTATTTCGTAAAACTCCAACTGAAAAACTTTCTTCACATCACACGAGTCACGCGATCAACAACCAGATGTTGCTACTGCTGCAATCCAGGAAGAAGACGACAACAGGAAGTAGTTGGAGGATGATGGTGTGGCATAATTTCTTTTTAATGACATTGTGTGAACAAACTTATTCAAGTGTGATTTTAATTGCTTTTCTTATTCGAAGGATACACTGCAATTGCAAAATTGTGTTTTTCTCAACATTAGCGGAAGATTGACAAAGTTTGGCGCGCATTTGTAACGGAAACAAAGATAGCGTCTCAACGGCGTTTCATGACAGAACCTTTGTTACGAAAATAAAGCTGATTTCATGGGTAAAATAAAAGAAAAAACGGCGCTGACAAACACTGGGGTTGCATTACAGTTCATTACGCTAGCTGTTAAATTTCACATTTGAAAAACAACTAGTGACTAACGAGCAAAGACGTTTGGCACCGATTGACGTTGCTACTTTCCCAACATTCAAGCAAGAGCATAAACTAAAACACTGTTCTCTCTGCTCCTCACTGTACGTATCAGAGCCGCCGCTAACCTCGCGCAAAAATAATCAGGAAGACAAAATGGAGGCCAATTCAAGTATACAACCATACTAAAGAGGACTGAAAGCCCGCCTCATCAAGGGGAATTATTTTGCCAGGCTGTGGTGCAGAGCGGGTAGGGGGGGAAGATAGCCCGGCCCCTTGCTGAGGGAGAACTGCAGCAAGGGAAATTGGCTGGCTGTTTCCATGCCTTTACTGTCTGCACTCCATCAAAAGACAGCAGTGGGGGACCACACACTCCCAAACTAATGATAAAACATCAAGGACAGCATAATGTTGCCGCCAGGGATGGAGTGTATAGCAGAGGTGGTGCTGATGGTGGTAGGGGGGTATCAGTGGCAGATTCTCCTCTGACAGTGTTTGAAGAGAGGGGTGGGCTAGATTTCCTTCCCTATGACCGAAGGCTGTGTGATAGCTGAAATGTCAGTGTGTGGAGGAGAGTTGGGTAGGGAGTGGGGGCGAAATTGGCCATTCCGGGATGAGGGTCTTCACAAAGCCCGGGATGGGATGTGGCACGTATAATATCCAGGCGAACACGAATTCTCCATGGGCAATTTCCAGGCTGGATGACTCCAGGCTCGGCTTTATGAGGGCTGAAATATGAGTGTGTTTTGGAGATGCCATATTTTCAGGGAGCATTTGTATCAGTGAACAATTTGATATGAGAAATTTAACCATAAAGTGAAACAATGTTTGAGAAATTGTTTATCCACGCCTGCTTAAATCTGCCTGCCAACATGACGGCAGGGGGCTGAGAGAGGGGCGAAATGTTTTGCTTGTTTTTGTGTTGTCTGCTTATTTCTTTTTGCTTAACAATTGCTTTTCCATAAGGCGTCTGCAAAACACGGAGAAAAGTCTGGAATTTCAAAGGACTCCAGTGGCCCCTTTGCTTTTCTCCTTTTCACATCTTGACCAGACATTGCAATTTGCTGAAACTTTTGTTGTAAAGTCACATTAAAGTTTGCTTTTTTGGGGGGGGATTGCCTGTGACAGACCAACGAGAAGTTGTGAAGTAAGAGAAAATTGTGCAGAATTACTCCCTGAGCTAATAATGTTTGGAATTAACTACAGATGCACTACGTCTCTGCCAGCTTTCCAGAGACTGACACTTTCGCCCATTCCCCTTTGACAGCTCAACAGACTGGATTGAGGTTATCCGTGAAAATCAACCTTCCAGTATTTCTACTACTTCTCATACTTTGACTGGGTCATCCCAACATAATATTTATGCTTTGCTCTTATCTAACATGTACATTTCAGGTTGTCAATTTGTTGGACGGTTAAAATTTTCCCCTTGTTTCAAGTCTTTTGTAGCCTCTTCAGTCTTCCCATCACTTCTGACAGGTTTCTCTGCCGCTGTTAAAGAAAAGCATCGGAACAGCATGATGCAGCCACAGTCATGTTTTACAGTGTGGATGCTTAGTTGCTGGGGATGTCCAATGTTAGTTTTTTTGCAATATTAAAGAGTTTTGCACATAGGTCAAAAGTTCAGTTTCTATCTCATCTAGCCAGAGTGTCTTCTTCTTCATGTGTTTTGCTAACATAGCTTGTGGCAAACTGGAAATTGGGCTCCCTGTTATAATGGTTTACTTTGCTACCAACTAAAGGTCCAATTTGTGGAGAGAATGACTAATAGTTGCCCTGCTGACAGGATTTCCTCCAGAGTTTAAATGAGCGTATTGGATATTTCTGGTGGTTGATGCGCTGCCTATCAGTATAGAAAGACCTCCAAGTCTTGAAAGGTTTGTAGTTGTGACTTAATTTGTCCGTTTCGCTTCATGAGATTTTATAAATGTAGGATTTCATAAAAAAAAAAAATCCCCAAAATAACAAAAAACTTCCTCGATCGCTCTACTTCTTCTTCCTCTGTTTTTATTGGCGTTCGGCAAACAGTGAATTGGTCCACTACCGCCACCGACTGGCATGGAGTGTGGACCAGAACGTCACTCCAGGATTATATTCTACAATACAACTCTGTTAACTTGAGATAATTAAATTATATCTGATCATTTTTTACTTTTTGAATCTAGTTTTACTTTAATTCTATTTCAGTTTTGACTCAATTGTTGTCCTGGTTCATCGTAATCTTGACTTTGCTTTATTTCTTTGGTCCTCTTGATTATGTTTGCTCACCAATATTCTCCAAGAATCTGATGCGCTCACAGAACAGCTAGATTTATAGTAGATCACAGACAAGTGAACACGGTTTACTGACTAAATGATGGCACTTGATAAAAGCAAGTGGGTGCACTGGATTTTATTTCAGGGAGTAGAGTAAAATGGGCAGAAGAAAACTTCGACCCACACTCTTCATATTCGTCTTTCTATTTATTTTCCTGTTACTTCACTGTTGTCTACTTCCTGATGTCTGTCACATAGAACTCTAATAAAATACATTGACATTTATGAATTTATGCAACGTGACAAAATGTGAAAAAGTTCATTTTCACATTTATGTCTCCCCCCAAACAAACACTGAACTCGAGGTGGTTTTACGCAAACATTAAAAAAAAAAAAAGAAGCATCTTTGCGAGACAATTAAGTGAGATATATAGAATGATTGTTTTATTTTTTTTTATGTGTGAAGTGTGTGACAGTGAATATGAAGTTCAATTCACAAGGACACGGCTCTCCAACAGGCCCTCATAAGACCAAAGAGACCTTTGAGTCCCGTCCGCTCATGTTATGTCAAACTGCCGACACACCCCAAATTTCCAGCAGCTCGCGTGTCTTTGACTCTGTGTCCGTTGAGGATTTATAGGTCAAAAAGTCAATTGCAAGCTGAAGTGAGGTGGTAAAAGGATCGGCGGTATGTGTGGGTTATATATTGCTGGGCTGCTGCTGCTGCCCCAGAGAGAAAGAGAGAGAGAAAAAAAAAGGTTTTCGCTCTGGCCACTTCTCTCACAAACCAAACGCCAGCCGGGGGCCACAATTTAAAGGCCGTCTCAGACAGACCCTCGTGGAGAAACAGCGTGAGAAGCCTCTCTCTCTCGGAGCCCCTTTCAACCGGCCACACACAATGCGGCGCTTTGCACAATGGGACTTGATTTGACGTGGATTTACATCAGCCTCCCACCTGTCCGGCCTGTCGCGCAGTTGAAAGGTCATTAGTTGTTATAAAACAGGACGAGCCTGAAGGAGCAGAACAGGTAGAAGGTGGCAGGAGGAGCCAAAATAAAACTGATGAGCGATTCAACAGCTCTAGATCAAAACTACCTGTGTGAGAGAGAGGAGGTTGAACAGTTTTTTTTTTGTATGTCTAGCTTTATTTGGAGCTTGTACAGCAAACTGAAAAATCATCTGCACTTTTTACAGATTTCTTTTGTATTTTCTATTTTCCCATGACTAAACATTTCAGAACATCAAGCAAATTTTCACGTCAGATGAGGACAACCTGAATGTACGAAATGCAGTTTTTTTTACCCTTTCATGCATGAATTATGATCCATTGTGTCACGTTTTTTTTTTTTTTCCATTTTTTAAAATTTTCTTAAGGCATAAAAGAAAAGGTAGGAAAAAAAATTTGTAAATTTTTTTTTATATTCTTTTAGGTGATCAATTGTAATTTTCTCTAAATACAAAGTTATTTGAAAAATACATCAGTAGTTTTGTTCTTTAGGAGTTATCTGATGTCGCAATATTTTTTTTACCTGCAAGAGTCGTCTACAGTAGAAGGCGGGACGGGGTCGGTTGGTGTGCTTTTTTGTCTGTCGGCCATGTTGGATTTAATAAAAATAATTTCTTGCATTTGCAGCTGATGGCCAGTAGTTGATAGTGTATTTTATGATGCATTAGTGTCCACTTCAGTGGTCAGTGTGCATTTATAACATAACAATCCACAAGAAGCACAAGAAAATGGCTTTTAGATAGCTGTCCACTGTAGTGACCGCTATGCATGAAAGGGTTAATAAAGAGTTTTGCTATTAGAGGAAAAAAATGCTTTTCAAATCAACCTGACTCTGTGAAAAACTAGATAACTGGTTGGTAGGACGACAGCAACAATCGTCATTGAATGAAGAAATTGTTTTCTTTGAAAAATTCTTTAAATTAAGCCACACTGGCAGGTTTTCTAGCATAAACAACCTTTTTAAGGTCATGCAAAAGCATCTTAATTGGAATCAAGCATAGACTTTGACTAGGCCACCCACAAACATTTATTTTTAAAGTCATTCATATGTGGACCAGCAAGTGCAGATGTGTTATGGATCATTATCATGCTGTATATAACCCAGATGTTACATAGCATAATGTCACGATTTGCAGACATTCTTCATCCAGATTTTCTGGTCAAGAGAACATTTCATGATTCCATCTACAGCTGCGCTTCCATTACAAATGTGTGCAAAACTTTGTCAATATTCTGGTAATGTAAAAAAAAAAATGGTAATATTTCTATTAAATAAAAAACATTTAAAATGACATGACTTGTTCATGCATAAAAACATAAAACTTCATTCAAAAACATGTCGTGCCGTCATCCTCCTCCTACTTCCTGTCTTCCTGTCTTCTGCTTCCTGTCTTCTTCTTCGTCTTTTCAGTCGTAAAATTCGGTTGGTGATCATGTGACTCGTGTGATGCAAAGAAGGGGTTCACATTGTAGTTTTGCGAAATGCACTGATCGGAAACCGTGAGTTTTTTTTTTTTTCTCGGAATTCCAATTTGCAGAATTATATGGTGAACGGAAACGCAGTTAATGATGGCAAGTCATCCAGAAGCAGCTAACCATCACACGACCACAACCACGTTTCAATCTAGTTATGATGTGATTTTATGTAACACGATGCACTATTTCCAGCACGTTCTACTTTTGTCTAGTCAGGAAGTTTTCACTAACATTTTAGGGACCATCTCTCCCACAGACGCCATTTTGACTAGTCTTGTTTTTTGCCATGTTGAACCAAAAACCTTAAGAGACAAGAGAGCCCGCCGATATTCTTTCTTGTGATCTCCTAGTTGACTCGTTGATGTGTTCTTGGAGTAACTTTAACACAAGGGGCCCTTCTGGGAAGATTCTGCTGAATGTTTTCTCTGTTTGTGGATAAAGGCTCTCATTGTGGTTCACTGGAATCTCAAAGCATTAGGAATGGCTTTGTAACAATCTCCAGACTGATGGATGTCAACGACTTTGTTTCCCATTTGTTCCTGAATTTCTTTAAATTGGGAAATAAAAAAATTTAAAGTGATTTTTTTTAATCTCCTTCATGTCAGAGACAGCAGAAAGTCTACCCAGGTTAAGCAGTGAAGTGTGCTTTGTGATATCAAATCACTGTTCTCTTAAATAAATGACAGTGGTTATCTTAGCAAGATATCAAAATAAGTTTAATTTAAAATCTTTAACTGTGACAAAACAAAAAACAAAACGTTAAGCCAAAACAAATCCCTAAGATGGCACAGTAAAGTGCCATCTTAGGGATTTGTTTAGTGCCATCTAAAAAATTAAAGCGTGCTTGATTTTCTTGTACTACACAGTTAAATCAAGACTGTGCTGAAATGAATTTGGTCTGTTTCAGAATCTGTGCTAATTTACCTCCCTAAAACTCTCTAAATCTGAGATTGAGTAGTTATAAAGAAACAGATTTTTCTTTTAGAAAAACTTTGCCGACTTTGTGTACAAGGCTCAAACAGAAAGGGGGAGAGAAAAAAATACATGCACAAGGTTATAACGCTAAGACCAATCAATGTTACAGGAACACACACTAATTAAGCTACTGTAGCAGGCATGATTAGTCTGGGACAACAAATTCTCACATGGACCACAACGCGATTTTCGTCTGGCATTAAATCCTCCGGAAAGAGGAGTGGGAGTCGCGGCTGCAATTATATGCAGTTTTGAGCACCTTTTATCAATCTCCTGTGTCTCATTACAGGGAGCTGAGGTCAGAGAGCCTCTAAAGCTCACACACCAGAGAAAATCTGTTTAATGGAAATTGGTAAAATATGTGGATACAAAGTTACTAATTGAAGGGGTCACGGCCAAAGGCACAAGCGCTGATAACGGAGACACTACAGTTTTACGGCGCGAGCAGAGCACATTCGGTTCCCACTGCTTTTACTCATTCATGGGAGAATTACAGAGGTAGTGGGGGGAGAGAGCATGAATCAAATGATACATACATTAAACAACAGTAGACGCGCATAATACGTGGGTTCTTTTCACCAGGCAGTTCTGTAAATCTGTCCGCGATGTAAGAACGCTGTCGTACAATTTCGGGGGTTCTGTGACGGAGAACCAGAAGACGTAAAAACAGCAGCCCCCGCCAGGCTCAATGGGGAGGGGCGGTCTTTACTCGGCTAATGGAAACGTGGTCCTGATAGGACGATAATCGGCTGTGAGTGAGCTATTTGGCAGCATATGTCGTCCTTTTGTTTGGAAGTGATCGTCGCGGGGTCCGCTGGGAACGAGCAGATGTCATCATCCGCCTGGCGGAGCACGTCGATGAACGACCGAACAGAGCAGCGGAATACCTGCGCAACACCCAGCAGAGCCGCAGCCGCGCTCGCCAATGCGGTGCGAGCACTCGGGCGGGTTGTGCTAATTGGCTTCATTAGCTGCACCTTTTGGAAAGTGTGAGCATGTCATTCAGGGTGTGTGTGTGTGTGGGGGGAGGAGGCTGCTAGTTGTAGCGCCTCAAGATGTTAGCACAGTTTTCACCCTCTGAGCTTTTCCACTTTTTTTTTTTTTTTTTGCTCCCAACTTACAACTGCAAACTTTAATTTGTTGCAGCTGTTCTGCAGCACTCTCGTTCAGTTGGAACTTAAAAACGGATGGAGCTCCAGGCTGGTGGAGTCTGCTGAGCTCATCATGCGAACTACTGTTCAGTTGTGATCAGCACCATGCGGAGCGGGGAGCTTCTTAAAGAGACAGAAACCCAGTGTCACGGTGTCAAATTGGGAAGTCGAGTTTCTTTTAAGCCATGTTTTATACATACAGCATTTTTATAACAACTGAAGGTAACATAGTTGCTTGGTCGTCCTTCAAAATGGCTTTGTGCCTGAAATAAACATAACACCGCCCCTTTAAGGCTCATCCTTAAGAAGGGTAGAAAACAAGGAGGGCCACAAAATTTTTTTTATTCAAAGTATAAAAAACCCCAAGCATAATTTGAATTCATCTCATAATTATGATTTTTTTTTTTTGGAGTTGGTGTGTCACATAAATCATCCCCCGAATTAATTGCGACATGGCTGTGCCGCAAAATGTCACCTTAGCTTTTTGTTAAAAAAACTGAAACAGACTTTCAGAAAACTACAAAACAGCCGAAACACCGAGTCCCTTTGAATCAAGACTAAAAACCAAACCTGTGTAGAGATGCTTTCGAACAGTGACTAACATATTTGATGTGCGTCTATGACGGCACTTGACAAAATGTAATGTTTGTTGTTGGTTTCTCAATTGGCGACTGTATATGTTGTTTTTATGACTTTTTATTTTCATGATTTTTTGACGTAAAGCGCTTTGAACTGCCTTCTTGCTGAAATATGCCATACAAATAAACTTTATTGACTGATTTATTATTTAAAGATGTCCTAGAAACCTGCAATGACGTAACACAAGTAACCAAGGGCTGAGCTGATATAAATATACTGATACTCTAGTTCAAATAAAGTTTCTGTTGGGAATTCTTTCTTTTCTTCCTTTTTTTTTTTGTTTTGGAGGCACTGAAATGATTTTAGCAAGGGCAAACTTGAATCCCAGAGACGTTCCATGTCATTTATTCCCCAGAGATTTGGATTAGTGAGATCCCGTTGTGCTCCGCTGTGACATTTCCTAAAACCCCACGCGACTGCAAATTCATGCCGTCAGTATCACGCTTGCAAACCATTCAGGAGGAAATGACTTCACACGTTTTTAAAAAGTCCCCAAACTCAAGTCACTGACCGCTCCTATAAACCCTGAAAGTTAAAAATATATGTAATTATTATCCTCCAATCCAGACTCCTCAAATTCCTGACATTGACAGGATTTTCAATGTTTCTCCCCAAGACTTTGTCCCCCCAGTAAATTCCTATTAAAAGTTTGCCTGACAGTTGCTGGTTTTTATTTATTTATCTATTTTTTATTTTTTTGCTTTTTTATTTGTTGATGTAAAACCCAATTACAAATGCATTTCTGTTTTGCAAATGGACATTTTCAGCAACCTCCCTAAACACTGGCTTATGAGTCAGACAATAAAACGTTATACTGGTTGTTTTTGACGAAGAGATTACAGCTGTCAGCGAGAACTGATGAACACGCCGACCGAATAACAATTAAAGCTATTTCAGACACGGCACAAAACCCCCGCTTTTGGACAACAACGACAACAAAAAAATCCTACAAAATGCTTGTTGTCAGCTTTTTGAGGACCATGCTAGTGTGGTGAGCAGTTCTGATCGAAACGTGCAAGAAGGTTATAGCTTTGGGGAACAATTTGAATCGTTATCCAGTCGAGAGACCCAATAAAGGTTTGTTTTCCATGCGAAACGTCTCGGTTTTAAGGAGTTTGTGGTGTTGTGCGTCACACAGAGTTCCCACAACTTTTCGGGGGACAAACAGACGCACTACATCACAGATCCCGTATTACGTTTAAAAAGTGGGCATAATACGTCCTTTGCGTTAAAGTTCCAAACCAGCCTTTTTCCTGCCGCCTCTTCCAAACCACCGGTTGGCATGGAGACAGGGACTAGTGAGAGTTACGGAGGCGTCCAATATGCCTCTCTTTGCTGCCGTTCTCTAACGTTCTTGACGTACGGTCGCTCCTGACTTTGCAATTTAACGTCTCGTATTGCCCTGTTTTCGTTTAACGTTACACGTCATTTTGGTTTTACTGGTCTTATTTGTGTTTTTTGGTAGTCACGTTTTGATTTTTCTGACTGCTACGTATGAGTTACTTTTAATTTCCTTCTACAATTGTTCAGTGACAATAAAGTCTTTCGTTGCTTGCGCTTTTTTCTTCCCTCGCTAACTGTGTCATCCAGCCTGGTTTGCAGCAGATCCTGTTGTTCTTACTGTAAATGGTGGATGTTTCTATGTTGAGATTACAATACGTTTTTACACATCACTACCGGATATTGGACTGTGTTTCTATCAGTAAAAGGTTTAAAAAATTCTCATTGTGACACAATATTTGCATATATTTTACTGCTTACACGAGTTTCAGGATTTAAACAAATAGCAGAAAAACACAAATAAGACCAGCTAATGTCGATTAAAAATTTAACATAAAGTAAAAGACACATCTTTATCTCTATTAACCTTAAGGATGGGGTGTCCAAAGCGCGGCCTGGGGGCCAGTCGTGGCCCTGGCAGTGACATCGTGCGGCCTCCGCACAAAATTCAAGAATTCTGTGCTTTGAATGATTTCAGATTTGATCGGTCCAGCACAGACAGCTGAAGCAGGTGCAAACTTTTAATTTTTAATCAGGCTACGTAACATAATTTTACTACAATGAGAAATGTTACTGTCTTTCATAACCAAGCTCTTACAATAAGTAGAACCACGTCTGTACATAGATTTTTACAGAAAAACCAACATTTCTACGCCTGAATCGACATTTATTTCATTATTATTGAACTTGGCTAAATATAGAAATTGTTTTGAAGGAAAGTGGCGCATAACAGAATAAATTTGTTTCAAAAGAATTTGAAAACTAGACGAACATTGTTTAATGAAAGAAAGAATTCGGAGAGTACCTTCTAGGTTTTGGATCTACAGTGAATGACATTCCTTTTCTACAAAAAAAACAAAACAACAAAACCGACCACATTATTGACTTGATTTTATTTATTTATGGTAGTTTTATATTTTTTGGCCTTAAAGTACTTTTGACTCATCTATTTCAGCCATGTGATAAAAAGTGTGGACACCGCAGCTTCCAGGTTTAGTGTTAGTCTATAGCAAGGTGCCATTTTCTCAAAAACTCATATTTCTGTTAGGCCCAGAAATAATCTCTAATGTACTTTCTAAAAGATAAAATCTATCCTGTAACAGATTCAATTAAAAGAATAACTTCTTATCATATGAGCCCCCTACTGCTAAATTTAGATGGACGTTTGACATATTGAAGCTAAAAACATTCTAGTCTAAAGTCGAATCTCCTAATTTTGCGAAAGGCATTTTTCAAATTAATTTTTAATAGCATGACGACATGTTTTTGCTAAATATCAGCAAATTAGTTGTAATTCTAACGTGCCTTTTAAAGATGATTGACTTTGTCTCCCACAATGGCTTCTAAATAAATCGAGGTAAAGGGAAAATCAGTTTTATCACTTTTACTGGAGTTCAAAATCTTTCCCAACTTTTTCTTCTTTTTCTTTCTTTTTTTTTGAGTCTAAACATCAGATAAATTTTCATTGCCGGTACCAGGTACTGTCACTGGCACAGAGCGGTTTTGGCACATTGGCAGGAACTTGGGAGAAAAATGCAAAACAGCACGACGCTCCACGGAGAGGAAAACTAAACTCGCCAACAACGGGCTGCAGCTGCTGGAAATTTTTTATTTATTTTTTCCCCCCACTGATCACCATACACCGCTGCCAGCCAGCAAAAAAAGAAGAAAAAAAAAAAACAGGAAATTAAGGTCCAAGAAAGGAGTGTGTGTCACGTCAGAGCGTCCCCCACCTTTTTTTTTTTTTTTTTTTGTGTGTGATTTTAAAAACTTCAGATAATCACCTCCTGCTGTTGGCTCCCCTCCGGGAATTCAAGTGCAAAGATTCTTGGCCGCTGTCGAAAAACTTTTGTTGCAGTCGGAGGAAAATCAAACGTTTTGCTCGTGCAAAAATTGATCAAGTAAATCCTCCGAAGATCACAGTAATTGTTCCAGTGATTAATTGGTTGTGTTTTAAATGGGCTTTGTAGTTATGTGCTGAACCCCCCCCCCCCAAAAAAAAAACAAAACAAAACAAAAAATAAAAAGAATAAAAAGAAAACATTAGCATGCACACAGCTGTGAAAATGATGACAGTCATGTTAGGATAAAAGAGAAAATGAAGCCTGAATGAAGAGAGGTGAGCCAATTGTGAGCTCATTGAAATTCATGCCTCTGGAGAGACGGCCTCCGTGTTGCCCTTTAAAAGTTATCTGTGGAACAAAAACTAAGTCAACAAAAAATTAAATATGTCATTTATGACCGCAATTGAATCCGTGGTCATTATTTGCACTCAGAGTGATTTGGTGCTTCTTACAGTTAATGATGATGATTGTTCAGCTTCAGAAAATGTAAATATTATCTGAGCTCAATCGCAGTAGTTATGAGAAGAACAGTCATGTTACACAACCAAACGGTAGACTCCTAATGTGTGTCATAAAAGGTCATGGAAAGTTTAGTGGAAGCAAAAGGTGTGGTGGAAAAAGGGGCACAGACACATGCACTACCACAGTTTTGATAGAACTATGAAGCAATCAGAAAATTAAAACTAAAATCTGAGAAACTGAAAATTTATATAGGAATGCCCAGACTAGGGCGGCAATTTTATTTAGAGGGACACAGCTAAAAAAAAAAATCTACTTCTATTTATTTTGTATTTATTTCTTTATGTATTCACTAAAAAAAGATGACTTTGTATGCCTTTTTATGACATGACCATGGTTTCTCTCTGGGGCTGTGGCCCCCTCTGGTTGCCCTCTTTGAATGAACCTTTGAAGTTCATTCAAAAGTTTGAGGACGATTCACAATGGTGTGGGGACTACAGCTGTGAAAGCCACAACTCAGAGTTATAGGACATAGCCTATGACTCTTGCATTTCTTGCACTCCTGAATCAGAAACGTCAGGAAAACAGAAAAACAAACAAAAAAAAAACATGTTGGTCAATGCTCTAAAGTCCTCTGTCCAGATGGCAAAAAGAAGAAATTTTAATTTCATCTGGAAACCGAGGTTCCCCATCCTGGAGTAAGGATGGAGTATGCAAACCACAGAGTGCAAGTTGAGTCATGAACTGGGGGAGTAATGTTTTTATAATCTGCTGTTACAGATCCACTGATTTATCAAATCCAAAGTCAGGGCCGGTTTTTTCCCTCCCCAAATTTTACTTTTATTTTCACATGAACAAGCAAACAGCGGCTCAGACAAGAAACTGTTTTGCCAGTTCGACAGGAAGCAATTTATAAAGGGTTATACAAATCAGTATAAATAAATAAAGAAATGTAACAGTAATTGCAGCTGGGCTTAAGAGATAGGGCATCGGTTTACATTAGCCGTCACTAGATGAGGAACGAATGGCTTCCAAGCACTTTGAAAAGTCCTCAGATATTTTTTATTTCGGGATCAGAGTCTTTCCACCTGTGTTAATGACATGATGTCCATGATCCACATCTGAAAGGAGGATTTCCATTCCTTTAAGATCCGTCTTCTGGCAATAACCATTCCCAATGCCAAAGGTCTCAGCAGTAAAACTGCAGCATGTTACTTTTATGAAGAATGTGTTTTTTTACGTATTTGTTAAAACTGCTATTATATCATGACAGCACAACATGAAACAGAAGAGATTGATTTCCTACACCAATCAGAGCCAGGAGGCGGGTCTTGTCAGTGTTGTCAATCAATCTTGTGTACTCTCTGCTGAATGTGACAGTGGCGGAAAAACAACTTACCATTACAAGAAAACCGTTTATCTGCCGTCATCGGTGACTATGCTAACTAGCCTAATTGTTCACTATAGTCTACACGAGCTAGAGCTTAGCAGAGAGAAAGAGGGGCAGGGGAAGGGCAAATGAGCGCTAC
Source organism: Girardinus metallicus (assembly GCA_903067095.1). NCBI lineage: Eukaryota > Metazoa > Chordata > Actinopteri > Cyprinodontiformes > Poeciliidae > Girardinus > Girardinus metallicus. The sequence goes on from CAEGAE010026089.1 coordinate 31,275, forward strand.
TTTGTGATTGACAGCGCTAAGACTCGCCTCCTATTGGTTGTTTCTTGTTAGCACTGGGAGAAGGTGGAAGAGCTTGTCTTTTTTCACAGATTGTCTGTCTCGTACCAAACTGTCACAACATAGTGACAGTTTCATCAAATGTGTTAAAAAAAAAACTTTAATAATAATCATATATTGCAGTTTTAGCACAGAAAGGTCCTTAAATGTGGATCAGGCTCAAACAGCCTTTTATAAGCCTTAGCATCACATGAGCATACTTTTAAAACAGGCTGTCTTGTGCATAAAAATTCATATTTTATTGGTCTGATGTAATATTCTACCATCCATGGTAGTTTACTGCTGTGCACCTATATGGGTTAATGAAATAACAAGAATCTGCACAACATTTTAATTAAAAGTTTGAAAAAAAGTCAATCGCTGAAAAGCATCCCCGCTGTTGGCAGAAAAAATATTTTCCTGATTAAAAGCAACGCATAGGAACAGCAATGGTTTGTCCATTTTCTGGGCAAAATGGACAAAAAAGAAGGAAAAAAAAGGACCAAACTGTCCCAAAGGAAAATTGTAAAAAAAAACAAACAAAAAAAAACATTATATCAATCCAAATGGTAATAAACAAACCACTACAGGTGCACAATCATATTAATTATTATAAAGCTCCAGAGGGAAGCGTGTGAACTCTGATTAATTGCCTGGAGTCGTGCGGGGCGGCGTTTGTTGGGCCTGAAAAGTTTCAGACTGCAGTGGTGCTTGGAAGCCGGCGAACAGGCACTTTCCATATTTCCGTATAAATTTGACCTGTCCACGTCTCGCGCTCCCTCCGGCTCCGCTAACTGCAGAGCATATGGCACGACATGCTGTTTCGGTGCAGCAGTTCCACTTGGTTTATTTGCTGCCCTTCTGTTGACGTCGAAAAAAGAAAACCTCACATTTGAGTTTTCTTCCGTTCCGTGTCTGTTTGTTTTTTTTTCTTCTTTCTTTTCCTTTTTTTTTTAAACTTTTTTAAAGATTCAAGAATCTAGCTGGCTTTCTTCAACCCAGCACTGGATAAAAAAAAAAGTCCATTATATTACTTCCTGCTATGTATACTTCAATTTATAGAGCAGGAAGTAGCTGATATGTAGTGCCGTATCAAGGATAATTTTTGCACCTGTAGTCCAAAAGCTAAATTCATGACAGTACTGTAAGAAAACCTATTGGGTTCTGCTAAAAGACTGTGGAAAAGAATTCACACTGATTAAACATCCATGAAGGTAAACTACAGGATAGTTTTGATCAAAACACAACTTGGCGTTAGAATGGCCTAGTCAAAGTCAAGACTAGAATTGAAGAGCAAAATTGATGCACATAGATGCTCTTTGTGTAATATTTCAGAGTTTGACAAGGAATGAACAAAAATGAAATGTGTTTTTTTCTCCACTTAAGGGGGGCTGGATGATAAATCAATAACAATGTGTATCGCAATAGGCAAGTGATCAACAGATAAAACACCTGACAGAATATTCAACATTCACCAAACTCTGATCTAGAACTCCGCACAGCATTCTGGGAGATGTAGGCAGAGGAAAGGCTTTAGCTGTTCAACCTGTCAGGGCTGGCTATGCAAGGTTGGTGGCTTCAGCTAACTCACTCTTTGGTTACCTAGCAACGTCTGGTCGAGTCGGTAAATAATTACATCTTTAATGAAAAGTTGCAGTTGGCGTTGCATTTAACGTGCATTAAAAGTGTCAACTTTGCATTATTTAATAAATAATGGCACTTTTAAAGCAGTGTTGCAATAAAACTGTCTTTATCTACCAAATGACACTTCATGACGACAGTCAAACACTTACAGGTGTTACGTTGATGACGCTGTCATGTCAGCCAATCCAAATAAAGTGTTACCGTTTATGAAAAACTAATTAATAATTATCAATATTGACTGCTATGTTTTTCAGCCTGTGTCGTTCAGCCCCACACTTGAGTTATGCTTTAATGTGTTAGTATGTTAAATAAAAATCCCACTAAAATGCATACAAGTGGTCGTCACTTGTTACAGCATAAAATTTGTTTTGAAAAGGTTCACGTTCTGCGAGTTTACTTTCATCTTTCCACCGTTTTACTTTTTTAAAAACACAAATGAAAGTTTGATGCATGGAGTCTGCTGTCACAAGTGCCTGTCGTTTGGTGATCATTTCCAGAACAATAAAGCCCTGCAGGCTCGGTACTGATGTGAGCAATGTTACAGAGCGTCCCCACGCATGAGGAAGCCAACGATCCGGTGCGATCGTGAGCCGTAACGTACCGTACACATAGAGGACGTAGTCGTCGTAGGCCTCGCCGACGGCATTCGACGCCACGCAGCGATAGGTGCCGTTGTACGACTTGTTCAGGTTCTCGATGTAGAGATCAGAGCCGGTGACCACGGCGTGCGGCGGCACGTCTTCGTCCACCCTGAGCCAGTTGATCTGATGGGGGCTTGAAAGCACAAATGCCACACGCATCACTCAGACGCTGTCTATCCCATGCTAGAAATCTGAAATAAAGGTCAAATCTGAAATCGACGGCGGAGGGAGGGGTGCCTAATGGTGTACGGCATGCTAACAACTGGTTTAATGGTACAACGAAATGGAAAGGTTAAGAGGATGTTTGGAGAGAGATGGCTACGCCGAGTAAACAGCAATCTCCAGTGCTGAAGTTCATCCATGTGTGTGTGTGAAAAACAACTCACTGTGGTTTCCCCTCAGCGATACATGTCAAATCAAGATTGTCGCCCTCTCTTGTTAACCCATCAGGATATGTCACCACGATCTTCACCTCGGGTTTATCTGAAAAAGAAAAGAAGAAAAAAACAGCTAATGACATCTAAAAATGAAGCAAACAGTGTAAGTAACAGATTTTTATTTTCTCCTCACCTCCAAGTAAAATCCGTTTGGTCTCCAGAGTGAACTCTGGAGTGAAATTCACACCAAAATGAATCAAACAAACAAACAAAAAAAAAAAAAACCAGCTACGAGTGAAACGCAGACGATGATAAAATGATTGTTCTATGTTCTCATTACACATCCAGTCAGTTTGCCCTACCTTACAGCAAAATGTGTGTGTGTGTGTGTGTGTGCGTGTGTGTGTGTGTGTGTGTCTTCTCCCCTGACTCTCTTATCTCTGGACGCAAAAGATTACCAAAATGTCAAGCGGTTACAGTCAACCTTTCTCTTTTTCCTTAAAAGGTCAGACAAAACAGTTATCTACCTTTAAAAAAAATATAAAAAATATTCGACAGAGACTACAAAAAACTAACCTAACCTTTCTTTGATGCTTAACAGTGGTAGGCAGCTTGTATTACCTCTTTAATCAATGCGTCAGACAAAAAAAAAAAAAAAAGTAAAAATCATCGAAAAGCAATTTTGTTTTTACCTGAAATTAATGTATGCTATTAGACAAGGCAGCAGCTTACAAAAAGGCTGAATTTTAATTATATTCCAAAGATTTAATTAAAGCTATGATTTAATGGTACGAGCATATGCTGAGCTTTTAAGGGCACATTATGGGTATTAAGAAGGAACTGCACTTTATGCTTAAATTTAGACATTACAATGGAGCTCAGCTTTTTACACTAGGGACAGGCAAGATTATGAAAAAAAAGGTTGTCATAACAATTTGTGGTACTTCCTGTGATTACTGGAGGTAATCACACACACAGACAAACTTTAAAACAATGAACTTTTTACAAATACATCTGTGAGAAAGAAAATCTTGAGGCTTCTTCAATTCATATAATACATGAAGTGATGAACAGCAAAAAAATAATCCAATAAAGTCATATTTCTAAATATTTATTGATAACCTCTGGAATGTTACAGTAGAAGTGGTAACGCCAATCAAACCTTCAGGTTTTGGAGTTTAAAAGCATCACCAGTTTGTTGACATGACGATGAGCCACAAATTATACAATTATCATATATCCTTAATGTACATCAACCACAAATTAAAATGTCTAACTATCCTGACAAGGTAAGGAGCGTGTCTTATTGGATTTTTTTTCAAACATTCTTCCAACACATTTGTGAGGTCAGACACTAACGTTGGACGAGAAAGTCTCTCCCCTACTTGATTTCAGTGAACAGTCAAGTCGGTCCACACCAATCTTGCTCACAATTGTCCTTGAATTCTCAATAAAATCTCACTTCCTGAAGTGAGATTTTATTGGCTACAGACTCTCTAAATATAGAGAGTCTGTAGCCTCTCTATATGAGTCTGTAGCCTCTCCATATGTAGCATAGAGAGGCTACAGACCTCTCTATGCAGGTCTGTAGCCACTCTCTACAAAAAGTCAATTATCTCTCTGCTCTTTGCAACTGAGGATGCCCTGATCCAACTGTGTGACCTCGTGTGGCTCACCACTTCGTTGCCGTCATTCCCAACAGTCGAGCAACCGTGTTATATTTTGTGACCAGAAGATTTCCACCCTGGATTAATTGCCCAGCATGCATCTCATCATGGTACTATGCTGGAATGTCCTCAGTTAGCCTTTTCTAGGAACTACAGTTTACAGACATGTGACTAGGCAAATGTTTGACACAACGATTTGGAGGGATGACCAAGTAGAAATAGTGTACGTCGAATATGTTTCAAGTACACGACATGATCAAATATTTGCTTACGACACGTCAAAGATATTGATAAATAAAAATGAATTTGTTCCAATCTCTTCATTCTGTCCAATCTAACAGAACTGTTATTTATGTTTGGAACAAGTTTTGAATTCATTATTTGGGTGTTGGGCTCTTGTCATTTAATGACTCCACTGTCTACATATTGAAAATGCTTTATTTTGGTCTATGTGTTACCTCACTCTTTAAAAGTCATGGGTTCTTGTTCATATCAGACAAAGCACTTAGATCTGATCTTAGTAGATCTCTGTAGTTTTTGTTTTTTCTTCCTTAGACTCAGCATTAAGACTTCAGATAATTTTATTTACTAGAACCATAATACAGAGGGTGACAATTCAGTCTGTGAAAAACCTTCTGTATGCAGGCTGACACAAGTCGGACCAATTCTGCCTTTACGCAACGCATTTGATTGGTCCGCGGTGAAAAGATTAGTCCATAATTAACATGTTAAAGATTTGCATACATTAACGGAGTCTCAGCTTCAGTCTATCACGTTTTGGTGACAGTAATTTAGAGAGTTTCCGTTTTGGCCTAAAAATAGAAAAGCTATATAGCCGTTTCCTGCTTGTTTGTCAAAGACAAAAATGATTATAAATCATAATTATTCTGTACAGTTTTGCTTAAAAGTTTACATACAAAGTACAGGAAGCCTTGAATTTATAGGTGATTTTCACCACACATGGGGAATCATATCATACACCGACAAAGACATGTGCACGTAAAAGCAAATGTATGTTGCCCTCAATAATTCTGAATTCTTGGCAGAAATTAAAGAATAAACTTAAAATATTACATTTTCTGGCAAAGACTCTGTTTTTCAACATAGTTCACAAAATTTTCAGCGAGGTTGAGGTCACTGTTTATGGAAGACGAATCAATAAGCTGAAAGTTAGACTGTTTAGTCGGTTCAAAATCAATTGTTACCCGTATTTAGGATCATCCTACCTGAAATGTCTCTCCTCAAAATGTTTCAAACTGTAAGCAAAACAAACCAGCTATGTCTATGAATTCTGTGACGAAGAACGGTAAATTACCCAAAATTATGTAATAAAGCTTCAATAATCAAGCACAAAGGCTGACCTACTGGGTAAACTGTAACAAAACACACACTAAATACAGAAATAAAAAGAACTAAGTGCACATGAGAACGTCTAAAAAGTTTAGAGCAGAGATGTAAGAGTGGATTTTAAAAGTAGAATTCAAAACTGCTGTTGAAAGAGCTAATTAGGTCAGGAAAACATCATCCAGTAAGACGAAAACAAAACTGTGACAAGTACGGAGCCTTGTGGTACACCCCGGAGGAGACTTACCATCTGAGGGACTTTAAACCAAATTTTAAAAAGGTTGCATGTATACACATGTAGATAGATTGTATACTTTATTGTCTCCATAAGGGGAATTTGTCTTGGACATATTTCCCCCCCAATACTTTATTATTGGGGACAATAAAGTATACATCGGTCATATTTATATTTTTGAATACATTTAAATGTATTCAAAAATATAAATATTTTTGCCAAGTTTGCATTAAATGCAAACTTGGCAACTCAGTTTGTGTTATTGTACAAAGTAATTAAAGTAATGTGCTGTCTGTTCATTAACCTGGAGAAAATATGTTTGAATTAATCAATATTAAGTCCACACTGTAAAAAAAAAAAGTCTGTAATTTATGGTAAAATTCTGGCAAACACAGCTGCCAGTATTTTACCATAAATTAGAGACTTTTTTCCTTTTTTTTTTTTTACAGTGTATGGTGAGTGTAGAGTGAGGAAAGACAAAGGTTAAATGAACTATCTGAAGACACAGCAAAACACCAAGATATTTTTGGCACAAAATGATTCTATTTCAGACATCTCTGTGCTGGTTTTGTCACTTTAGTTGTTAAACCTTTCTTTTATTTCACAGTTTCTGTTTTCCGATACTTTTAGATTAAACCTCTAAAGCACAGAAACACTGAGGGCTTTCTCCACTACCGAACGCCAGCCCTCTAGAGTCCAAGCATAAGACCCTTTGGTTCTGGCCCTTTAAAAAGAAAAAAAAAAGCAGAAGAAGAAGAAGAAAAAAAACATGCATTTCTGGGTCACTTACAGAGCACTTCCAAGTGTCTTTGAGCCAGAAGGTCCTTTATAGCTGGATGGTCAACGATGCAGTCCACCGGCACTCCATCATCCTCCTTGGTGACAGAAAACCTCACCCGACTGGTGACGGTAAACATCCTGTCATACGTCTCCTCGACTGTTGTTTCAGCTGGAAAAAGCCGCCGCACACAGAAGAGGAAATAAAAGTTACTGGCCGAAAAAAAAGAAAAAAGTTCAAAATCAAATCTCCAATCCCCTCAGCAGCAGCAGCAGCAGCAGCAGCAGCTGGTAATGGGCAAATAGTCATAGCTATTAAGAGCATATTACCTGTCAAAGTGAAGTACTTTAAGATGGCATTTACATTTAATTTATGATTCGGTGATGCGGTAGCCCGAACGAGACTTCAGAGGATTCAAACGAGCCCCGAGGCCTTCGATTCTGACGTGGGAGCGGTCGGGTCATATCGGGTCCGATAATGAACGCTGGAGGCTGCAGCATCGTTGGGGCTAACCCCGCAGTAATCTGCTGCCCACTAGGCCCGAGGCTGTCAGAGGGGCATTCATTTAGAGAGCATTACAATGCCAGAGGGGCATCGCATTAGCCGCGGTGCTGAGTGTGATGGTTTACCCGCACTTAATGAAGTGAGGAAATAATTACAGCCCGACGTTGACCCCGCAGCACACTTCCATTTCAACCTCGTCAGGGGGGAGAGACCGGCCGGGACCTACGGAGGGCGGGAGGAGGGGGGAAAAAAACAAAAAAAACCCACATCTTGTTCCACAGCCGATGATCGCCAACACACACATATGTGGCCCCCTTTGACGGATATTAACCCTGCGTAACATACACCCGGCCCCGTGAAGGAACCTGCCCGCCATAAAATTTAAAGCGCGGGATCAGCTAGAGGCCACCGCGCTCGTAGGCATTAAATTTGACGACTCTGCCGACTGCAGGCGAGAGAAGACGCCGTTCGGAAAGCACACTTGGCGGAGTAATAACTGTAAACAAATCTCTTATGTTTCCAAAAAAATTCTTTTTTTCTTTTTTTTTTTAAATGAACAAAGACATTACAGAAGCATGAAACACATACTCTACCGCAGTCATAAAGTGTTCATGTTATTTCATGTTTTATTGCTCTGGTTGTTAAACGTAGCCGTCTGAATGGGAGCATTACTTAAGAAAACTACTTTGACCAGGCTGCAATCAGCACAGCTAATAACACTGAGTGAGAACACACACAGATCGCTGCTGTTTTAAAGCTCAGTCTCACACTTTACCACCCATTTTTCACATCTTGTCAGTGTTTTGAAATTTTATAGCGATTGAATCTGATACGACAGCAGAAAGTAACCACTGATTATTATTCTTGCATTCAAGTTTTGATACACATACCTGGCAGACAGGGGCAGCATTATGTAAAATCAACTTGTTTTGAGCTTTTCATCACCTTATAATATTATTCCCTCATCAAAAACATACCAGTGTTGCCTTGATTCTTTCATGCATGTTTGAGAAATCCTTGAGTCTCACGTGACAACCATTCAGCTGTGCAAAAAGCCCCGGTGGACCTAGTCCCGCCTTTGAGGAGGAAGCTCAGTTTCCAAGCTTCTGAACTTCCGCCTCACTCAGCTCCTTCAGACTAGCCAGCAGCAATTAGCAAACACCTGGTGGAACTGGGTTTGCTGTCTGCCGAGCTCATTATACAAGCTCCTTCTCAGTGAAACACTGGTAGAGGGTTAGATAAAGGAGCCATGTTGTGACGACTTCCTGAAGGCGGAGTTTCAGAAAGAGCAGGAGTTTCTTAAAGAGACAGAGCCCCAATTTCAAGGTGTTAAATTACAAGTCAAATTTCCTTTTAAGTCATATTTGACATATACAACATTTTTGTAGCAACTGGAGGTAACATAGTTAGTTGATTGTGCTAAAAGGCTGGAAAATACATAGTACCCCCTTTAAATAAATCCAGCCCAACCAACTGCCTTTAGATGTCATTCATCTAGTAAAGAGAAGGAAAACTGTGCACTCCACAAATCTAGATTTAACAGACGAGTGGGAAGAAGAAAGCCATTCGTTGGAGAAAGTCCTATGAAGTGCAGCTTAGCGCTGGCTAGATAGGGGTCACAGCAAACACGTGGAAAAGGATTTTCCGATCAGATGCAAACAAAATGGAAATTGGTGGTTTACATTCAAACAGATCAAAGCCGATGGGAAGCTAGATGGGGCTAAATGTAGGGCAATACTGGAAGAAAAACCCATTTGATGCTGCAAAAGACAATGACCTAAACCGTGACCCCCCCCCCCAAAAGACTTGCAGCTGCTGTAGCGGCAAACGCTGGTTCCACAAACTACGGGGTGCTGTTTTTCCTTTCTTCTACCAATTCTTTTTTGACCATGGCAATTGCAAAGAGGCAAAACTTCGGAAGTCCCCAATCCTCAAGCCAGTCATCTTCTATCAATTAACGGCATCGCACCGAACCCCGGACGAAGGAGAAGCGGCGCGGATCGGGTCAGAGAAGGACTCAAATCTGAATGCAGAGGGAGATTTTGGAGTTGCAGCAGAGATGTCAAATCAAACGCTCTCGTGAGCATCGAGCACTGATCAATCCCAGAGCAATCAAGCATGGCCGTCTTCTCAGGGTGACATTTTCTTTCACTCAGACTTTAACCCAAGTTGTTTGGCTGCCAACGCGCTGGCGGGGCCCCCGTCCGTGATCGAACTGTCTGGAGACAGCTGAGACAAGCGCGACTCCAACCCTGGTAAAGCCGCCGAAAATAAATACAATACCGGAATTAAACTCGCCACACCCACCGAGAGGAAATGAGAGAATATGAGTCGTATCAGAAGAGCCGGAGTTTTAAAGGAAGGTTGTAAAGTTAGCTAATGCTAAACTTGAGTAAACTGGCTCTAGTAGAGACAAAAGACCCCCAGCGGTCAAAGAGCATATTTTCAGAACATAAATATAATACAATAAGGTGCACACTTTATAAATATTAGATGTGAGAGAACATGTTGGAAGAATAAATACTTTCTAGCAGCACTGCAAAAACATTAAATCTATTTTTGTTGTAGTTTCTTGTGTAAATATCTTAGAAAAAGACAACACTAACTTACAAATAACTTTTCAGAAAGACACAGGAGCTTGTTTCAAGTCAGTAATTCCTTAATATTGACAAAAAAAGAATCAATTCCATTGGCAGCTTATTTCACATGTAACATGGGCAAAATGTCTTGTTATATGGAACAAGTAAATTGTTATTAACTATCGACTTGACACAAGCTCCCGTGTCTCGCTGAAAAGTTTCCCGTAAGTTAGTTTTGTCTTATTTCAAGTGTAGTAAATTGTTTGAACTAGAAAATAGGCTAAAAAATACTTGGTAAGATTTTGTGTTTTTGCAGTAAGATCAACAATGCAATCAGCATAGTGAAAAGAGACATGAAAGATAACGGGAGATCTAATCAGAAGAATGAAAATGTGAAAACAGTTTCAGGTTAGGATGGTAAAACAAGCAATACAAATGAGAACAGTATGGGTGCATCTCAACAAATTGGAGTGATTTGTTTTAAAAGTTAATTTCAGTAATTCGATTCAAAACATATGCAATCGAACTTGGTTGTGTTGCTTATATAAAAAGACGCATACAGTACTTTTGCTTTGCTAAATCAAATCAAGCATTTGCATTTTACCTAAATTAGGATTAAAAAAAACAATTGTTTCACAGTTTTGACCTGCATTGTTCATTTTTAAGAGGTTATTTTTATGTCTCTGGTACGGGGTGGGGTTGCCGGATTCAAACATTTTTTGGGCATTCTTCCACAAGATTCCCACAATATGATTTGCAGGAATTTGTCCCATTCCTCTTGTAACTCAGTCAGGTTTGTGATGGCAACTCCTACATACTTACATATGACAAAGACAAAGGTTGTGAATGAAACTATCAACGGTTTAAAAAGTCATAACGTGATCACCTGGGCTTTGACAGATTGCTTAACTGGTTAACAAAAGTTCATTGGTGAACTTTTGTCTTTATTTAAGCTTCCTCAAAAATTCGTATTATTCTGGAATCATTTATTTGCAATTCTACAACAGATAAAGTGTAATTTAGTGTCAGTTAAAAAAAAAAAAAGGCTTTGTCTTTTTATGTTGACTTTTAACCACTGCTACCTAAAAAGTACCTAAATATTGCAGCAATATCAAAATAATAATAATAATAATAATAATAATAATAATAATAATAATAATAATAATAATAATAATAATAACACCAGGGTCAAATGGGGAAAAACGTGGATGAGACATCACTCTAATGAGGTACACCACAAGCAATGGAGATGCTCCATATGAATGATGCGACATTAAGCTCCACAAAACGCACTTAATTTTTGATGTCAAAAAAAAATTATAATTTGCCAACATTTATACCAGGATAAGGAAACATGAGACAAAAGCTCAGCAAGGCTGCAAGATTTTCTCAGATTAACATTCAGTGACTGTGCTTGAATCAGCTTCTGATTGGATCGCAGAGAGGCCTTCCTCAGCAAGTTTAAATGTCAGCAAGCTCATTTAAGACAAGGGGGGCGGGTCAACCTTAGGTTTGGCGTATGTTTTCCAAAATATGATTCCACAAGGTCAAATACGAAACCACGCTCCAACTCTTTGAATTAAAAATGAGTGGGAAAATTTTTAATCAAGGTTCTTTTTCGTTTCTTTCTTTCCTTTTGATAACTTGAGGATTTTTACTGAATACTAATTGTCGAGTTAGTCGAAACTCTTTCACGGCTCAATCTGAAATTGCAGGTTTTTTAAGCTTTAGTTTGATTTCTTTTTTTTTCTTCTTTTTACCCAGTCTCTTGAATACCGTTACCCTTGATCCCAAGGACAAGAAACAATTAAACGCTGCTGTATAATCCCATTTCTTCCCACCTTTAAAAATAGCAGCATCAGATAAATGGTTTAGTCTTAATCAGTTATTGTACTGGGCCACCAGTTCTGCACTTCTTCCTTCCCTGCGAACAGCACCGGTTCTTCTCAATGAAATATAATATTTGAGTGCTAAATATGGCTGCATGTGATTATGCAAACCAAAGTGAAAGTCGCAGGTTTAAACTTTCTACTTCCACATCTGAGAGTTTGCACTTCAATAAACAAGAGACACACATAATAATCATGTGAGAATTATTCTTTTGGTGTTTAAACTCATAAAAAGGAATGAAGTGTGTTGCTGGTTGCTCGCATTGCTAATAGTAGCAATTTGTTTTGGTACTTTCAACAAATCGGATGCACTTTTTAAGTAAGTTTCTCATGCCTCCTCCATTGTTTTTGGTGAATTCAGTTGCAACTTCATAGTGACACATTTTGGCATGTAATAAAGATATTCTAAGTAAACTGCCTTGATAATGAGCTTAGGAGAACAAATATTGCTAAATATAAATGATATGAATACAAACATGATTTATAAAACTGGAAAACGGCACAAAAGTTAGGTGGACAGTTCATTACTTTTATTTATTTTTAATCACTGTTGGTAAAAGCAATATTGACTTGTAAAAGAATAATTAACAATGTAGTAAACATAGTGTTCTTTAGTTGAAGCAGAACCGTCAAAGACAGGTGTCTTCCGGAAAAAGAGCTGAAAATCTAACTGAAAAACAGCTAAAGATGAAATAAATGAGCGCAGTGATGAAAGAGAAGAAACTCTAAAACACAAGTGCAAACGTTGTAACGTCGCTGAACAGCACATAAACATCTCGAGCTGAACACTTGGCCACGGTTCCAGCCATTTTCTTCTGAAGAATTATCTCAGACTACAGCTCAGTGAAGACACGTTCTCCTCTTGCGATACTGTCGGCAACGTTATTCTTGACGATCGTCTGATGATCGGCTCGCGGTCTGCAGCCGAAAGGCGGCGTGGAGCCGGGATCTGTGGGCAGAGCGCTTACCGCGGCGTGTAATGTGTTTTATAGACGCGCCGCGCCTCAATTCGAAATGGGGCGGCTGTTTATGGGCGCTTCGTTTACATACACTTCATTAACTTGCCGATGCAGTCGCAGACGTCGGGCCGAGCGCGCGCACCAGTCGGAGCGGGGGGGCGCGGCTGTGTGTGCGTTTTGAGATTTAAACACACGCGTCGCTCATCATTAATTATTCACAAGAACACATGCGCCCATATCAGTCTTACAACTCAGGAGCAGATAAAACGCCATAACAGCTGGCCAATCAGAGGGCGGATCCAACTCTTCACTGTTTCTGATTGGTTTAGACCACGATATGGGCCTACTGAGTGTCTGTTGTTGAAGCACAGGAAGATGGAGTTCACCATTTTGCTAGGTATACTATTGAGAAATTGCAACCAAACTGACCTGACTCTGTACTGAGTATACTGAAAAGTACATACATGTACTTTTTAAGAACTTTTTGTGTGATTCTTTATATCCGGTGCTGCTGTTACACCTGAATTTCCCCTTTCCAGGTCAATAAAGCCTGTTTCTATTCTTATTCTGTTCCATTTTTCCTTTCAATTATTTAGTTGAAGGCAAACGATGTTCTGAATAATCATAGTGATGAACAGATGATGCTGCTTATGCAGCTGCTTTGCTGCAAGTGCTTTATGTCATGAACAAATCAAGCAGTACCAGACACTGTTGTTCAAGATGAAACAAATGAAACACAGAAGTTAAATAATTAAATATGTAAACCCAGCTGATTTCATTATTACAGTCCTTTCTTATCATGTTTATTTTGCCATTATTTTATCCTATTTTATCATTATCATGCCAAGAAACTTGATAGAGACATGCTGTGGTGATACGCAAATGCATCTCCAATGGTAAAACTTATATAAAACAAATATTCGCAAAAGAGTGACATATTTGAAGTATTTGTTTTACTTTAGATATGTACATTTTGATGACTGCAGCTAAAGAAAAACAATCAAAAATTCACATTCTATGAAAATTTTTAATATCAAGCAGGACCAATAAGAAAGGACCTTAATGCAGAAATGCCAACAAGTGAATAAATACGTCAATGTATTTAATTACTGCGGTGCCACATGGAGGCGATTAGCCTTTTACAGCAACCTTCAGGTAATCCTCATTGAGATGTCTCTTAAATTCCTTCTGACAATAGTTCTGACACGGATTCTGTGTGGAATTTTGCTCCCACTTTTTCCTTCCACTCAACTTTCCACAAATCAACGCTGTGCCAAGTTCATTTGGTCCTTCTCTCAAATGGTATTAATTTAACGCTTTCAATGTTATTTCAACAGGAGACTGTGTAGTTTTAACTAATCTAAGAGTTAAAATTTCTCACTTGCTTGTTGAAATAACTTTCAAAGAGTTAAGTTAACACCAATTCTGAGGAGAACTCGGCACAGTGATGACCTAACTCAAATTTGGCTACCACTACTTGTGGAGAATGTCTATCGGACCCTGCTATGAAGTATAACATGGTCATGTCGTAAGGTTTCTTTTTTAAAAATAATGTTATGCAATGTTCTAAAATTTTTGACTAGCATGATTTCGGGTTTTCTAGTAGTCCCCAAACAGAAAAAAATACTTTAAAAAAAATCAGCCGGTTCGAGGTCAGTTTGGTCAATTTGTTTCTTTGCTAGCATTAAAGCTACCCTGCTAGCTAGCAGCTACAATCAGCCAGGGCCTATAAAGCCTGCACCGAGTGTGCCGAGGAATCAGAGTACGTGCGGGGACTAATGAATTGTTTAGCACGTCCTTAATAACAAGTAATTTGTGATTGTTACGCAATGTTTTAAATTTTTGTAACTAGCATAGTTTTGGATTTCCAGTATAATCACCAAACTAGATCAGAAAAAAAAATACTTTAAATACATCACTCTGTGTAAGTATTTTTTTTTTAATTAAATTTTGATTATATTCTAAATGGGATACATCACATTTAAAATGGAAAAAAAAAATAAAAAAAATAAAAACCCTCGAATAAATTTACCCTATTCGAGGTAAATTTATTTCTTTGCTAGCATTAAAGCTACCCTGCTAGCTAGCAGCTCCAGTCTGCCAGGGCCTATATGGCCTGCAGCAAGTGTGCTATGGAGTCCGAGTACGTGTGGGGACTAATGAATTGTTTAGCACGTCAGTAATAACAAGTGATTTGTGTTTCCTCGGGTTACAAGAGGACGTGACTTTGTGGCTAGCTTTATGTATCCACTGCCACTGTGGATTAGCCCTGCTCAGCATGTCAGTGGCATTTTGCTGATCTAACCATCCTGTTGTCTCGCCCTCCCCAACACAACCCTCTACAGCTCATAAACAGAAATTGACTTTGACTCCTGTAGGGAACACTGGAGGCACAGATGGCATTTAGCTTCAGATTTGCTCTTGTCTAAATATTTCATCTCTCAACAAGCCCGATGTGTCCTCTCCATTCTAACACATATATAATTTGACAACAAGCTCAGAGACACTCGCTCCGAGTCAGTACAATGTGACTAATATGACACTCGCCGTTGCCGTACAATAAGTTTATAATGAATAATTGATAACACCTAATCATAACTGAGAGGTAATAAGATTTTTTTTTTTTCTTTTTTTTCCGTGCCACACTCGGATTTCATACCGCCTTTTTCTGCAGGCAACAGAAGGCGACGAAATGAAGATAAAATGTGCAAATGAAGCTTGTTTACCCTGAGCGGCTGGTTGGAAGCAAATCGGAAAGACTTAAGAGTTGAATTCTTTTTTAAAACATATTCCATCAGCCAGTCGAGGTGTAGCGAAAATGTTTCCGGTAAATATTTAAGCAATTTTAAATCCAAACATTGATCTCTGAAATGAAAACTACAGTGCGAAAGTTACTTCGAGGCAGAGCTGAATTTGCGAGGAATGCAAAGCAGCAGCAACTTGAGCACGGCGCCTTCAGCCGTATTCGATATGACAGACGGGATGATCTTCACGTGTACGTACGCCAGTCAACATCATCAGTATAAACAACGCGTTTATAGAAAAACTCCTTTTTCTTTCTTCCCTTCTTTTGTTCGCAAAGCAGGAGCCTCCAGAGAGGCCAAGCGGACAGGCCATGAGAACGTGAAGCTGACCGAGGGAGGCTGCTATTCCACCAACCTGTCAGGTCATCCTCCCCCTTCATCCATCTGATGGAGGCTGCCGGCTTGCTGCCAATGGATATGCAGGTGAGCTCCGTCTCGTTCCCCTCGCTGACCACGTCCTCTCGGCTCTCGATGATTGGGCTTCCTGGCGGGACTGACCACACAGCAGCACAAACGTTCAGACAGACGTGATCAGGCCAGCGCTTGTACACACATTTGTTTTCGTTTTTTTTTTTTTTTTTTTTTTTTTTTTTAGTAAGGCAAGAAACGATTAATCGGATCAGTCGCAGTGAATCAATTGTCAACTAATTCAGCGTTCGATTAATCGTTAATTGGGGGTACACACACTTCAAGAGCACAAAATCTTACAAAGTACTTTTGATCTAGTTTCTAGTGCAAATATCTTGGTAAACTTAAAATAAGACAAAACTAACTTACATGTACATTTTCAGCAAGATATAGGAGCTTGTCTTAAGCAAATGTTTACTTAATAGTCATGAAAACTAGTACTTATATTGGCAGATTATTTCACTTGTAACGTGTTGAAAATGCCTTACTATAAGTGAAACTATCTGCCAATGGAACAAGTGCTTATATTACAATATTAAACAATTATTTATTTAAAAGAGGTACCTAAATCTTTCAGAATTTAGTTCAAGTGTACCAAGATATTTGCACTGGAAACTAGACAAAAACACTTTGTGAGATTTTGTGCTTTTCTAGTGCAGAGTTTAAAAAAAAGGTAATTTGCTGAAAAAAACCAACACATTCAGAGCAGTAATTGAATCAAAGCTGTAAAAATATACATTTGCATTTAATATGAAAACCCCCTTATCTGTAAAGTTTTACAAAAATCTCAACAAGTGTCACAGTTTAGCTTCCCCCGATTCAAATTCCCTTAAAGGAATGCCACGTTACCACATTTTAGGCAATAAAATGTTTGTTTCCTTATTTAAAAAGGGAATTAAATTGTTTATTTTCACCTTTTAATGTATTTCCAATATAGTACAAAAAGGTTACGGTGGTTATAGGAAAAATCTGTAGACTGTACCAATGTTTTGATATGATTAATTGTCAGAATACTCAATCGATTAATCGATAACTAAATTAATCGTTAGTTACAGGCCTAGCGTACAATGATAAAACTTGCAAGCCTTCATTTTTACAAGCATTTTTGTTTTTCCTTTTTCCTTTCTCAGTTGGTACCATCTAGAAGTTATTGAAATTTAATTTGGAATCAGTGCTTCAACAAACAAAGATTTAATTTTCACTGACATATGGGGTTCAGTTTCCATACTGTGACTGAAGTTTCCTAAGTTTTCCTAAGTCTTTTTTTGATGTTATTATTTTCTAAAATATAGATATAAAGGTCAGCAAAGCATTTGTAACAAATATTTAAACTGTGGCCAGATTTTAGCCAGACTTAGAAAATTTTTTTTAAAATTCCTGACACAATTATTTATCCAGACTGAATCTTTTGTATATATTTGTGAAACGACAATATTAAGATGCAAAAACAAGGCTTTCCTGCACTTCACACTGCCAACAGTTGTGTGTGGGTGGCGAAGCAAGAACATAAACACGATGTTGCCCTGTGGACACGGGTCACTGCGCCTGTCCAGAACTACTACAGTTTCTCCTGTAAAAAAAAAAGGAGGATAACATCTGTTGTAATTAATGTGGTCAAGATCGATCGGTACAGCAATCAGAAGATGCTTTTCTGGAATCACACTGGCTTTGTTGTAGGTTTTCTTTTTTTCAGACTCGGTACATTGTCACCACTGCAACTGGAGTGTTTCTTTTGCAGGAATTACAATACCTAAACTGCCATGGCGAGGTCCTTTTTAACCTTCTGACTTTCACTGAAAGCCAGGCAAATTTCATGGGATTTTTAAATTTTTTTTATTTAATTTGAATATTTTACTTGAAATATGAAATGTGTTGCTGGAAAACTGAGAGAAAACTTCCAGAACCATCATTTGAGTTTTTCCTTTTTAAACAGACATGATGCATGCACTGAATATGTATGTTTATTTCTGTTAAACATTTTTTATAGAAAATATACATTTTTAAAAATGACTTGTAAATATTGGTTGAACTCGTTGAAATATGCATCTTTGTATGGTATAATAATATGCAATAAGCATTGATGATCAGAAATTGGGCTGACTTAGAGTCAGTAGTTTTTACATCTTAAAACCTGACCATTTTGAATAAGCAGCAATAGCAACTTAATATGTAATATAGTATTTTTGAATGGAAATCAATAAAATTTTAAGGTGAGGTGTTTCACCTCACACATGCAAAGCTATTACTTTTCTAAGATTAAAAACAAAAAATCTTATTGCTGCCAAACATTTTAATGACTGTGGCTAGAGCTGGATTCCAAAACTTCTGCATGTTGAAGTGAGTAATAGTGGAGCCCTAAGCTGGAAAGAAAAATAGTCAAATTAGTTGC
This sequence comes from Girardinus metallicus, assembly GCA_903067095.1. Classification (NCBI taxonomy): domain Eukaryota; kingdom Metazoa; phylum Chordata; class Actinopteri; order Cyprinodontiformes; family Poeciliidae; genus Girardinus; species Girardinus metallicus. The sequence continues at coordinate 49,529 of CAEGAE010026089.1, forward strand.
CTAAAAGCCAAGGAATACTAAATTCAAATAATTAAGTACATTAAGTAGTGGACTCACACACAATGGCCCCTATGCATACTCACTGCATCAGCTAGCAAGTAATCCATTAGGACGATATAATCTGGATCAGAGGAATCCAAATGTGAGCTCTTTGGATGGCATTGCACAGAACATGTCTGGTCCTCAAAAACACCAAACCAAAAGTGAAGCTTGAAGGTGAAAATCACGTGTGTGCTGTCGTATGGTAATGGTAAACCACTTCGTTGTTTACAGTGGTAAACAATGAAATAAGGGATAAATTGCGTTCTTGAACAAGTTAGACAAAAGTCCCAAACAAAACGCCAATGAAACGTTTTCATTGGTTTGAGAGATTCAATCCAATTCAATTCAGAAATACTTTATTGACCCCAAAGGGAAATTAAATATTGTTTTAACTCTTATTACTATTTCTTTAGACAGAGAGTAAAACTGCTGGAATGGGTCAGTCATTCGCCTGACTTTTGAAAACCTAAGACCAAGAAATTTCAACATTTGAATGTTTATCAGAACAGGTCATGATTACACCTGGGTGATGCATGTGACTATTTACGACCAACAAAAAAGGCTTTTCCACAAATTATTTAATGCGTTTGATAGTTACTCCTTGAGTTTTCCTAATTTATTTCACCAATACCTTCAAATTTAAAACAGTAATATTAAAATGAAATGTTCATAGGTCCTGCAAAGCCATGTCTGTCAGATTAAAAGTACTTTTTGAAAATTATTGATTTAAAGCATCAGAAATGTTTCAACTTCCAAAACATTGACATTGTTTGATACTTATCCCACCCGTTGTTAGATAAACTGTTTTGTTCCATTTAACTGGATGTCCTAATTATTTTTCCAAGACTAAAAGTCATCTCAAGATCCTCCATCTGGTGTTTCTTGACCTCTGGTGGAGTCAGGACGCCAACCTCGAGGTTCACAGGACCAGCCAACTTGCTTTTGCATACTTGACTGAAGATCGGGTCAGAGCTGGAAGAGTGAGGCAAAAACTAAAAATGTTGCACCCACACATTATGTTGTGCTAAAATGAGCCCATTTTTGTGCGTAGAACTCATGCTAAAACCAGTCCAATGTTGAACTGCGACACATCTGGAGGGTTATACAAACGTTGAAACATTAATACAATAAATCATGTACAGTATTAATCGTGTAGTTTCTCTTATTAAGGCATTGCCAAAAGATTTTAAGGCACAGTCAAACAGCCCTATATAATTGCAACCTGTGTTCACTCGGATGTAAACACAGAATCAGGCCCATTTCCCGACCCCGGCTTCTATTAGTCATCACAGCTAACTTCACGACCTTCACATACTTGAAAGCAAAACGTCACTTGGGGGCTATAGGCTGAAGGCGGGAGGGGGTGCTTATTTCAGGAACTCTTGAATGCAGCCCCCTTGATTCAGAAAAGAAGAACAAGAAGAAAAAAGGGGGCTAGGTTTCAGTCGTACAACTGGAGTAATTACTTTTAAGTGCTTTTAATTCCTTTCAATCCCCCAGGATGTCTGCATGTATAATAAAGCTTAACTAAAGTAATTTCTCTCCAAAGCATCAAAGTGTGGCACAGCTGACTCTCAATGGGAAATCGTTGGGAGCAGCCAAGTCAACATTCACCAGGATTCACAGAGTCAACACAGCTGCCAAACCAACGCGGTCTGAGCCATCAGTTTCAGCATCTGCTCCTTTTTCGTTATGCTGTTGAGCACCGCGAGAGCCTAATTGGCTGACATTTTGTTTCAGTTGCTTAAGATAACAAGATCAGAGATAACTATTATTTCATATTCACCGCTCACAATGGAGTGACTCACAACAAGAGTGTGGGTTTTTCTCTTTTTCTTTTTTTCCCCTTTTTCTTCTTCTCACCCGTGTGTGTCCTCACACCTTACCCAGGACGGTGATGTCTGCGTAGGCTTCCTGAGGAGGATCTGTGTAGAGCTGGCACACGTAGCGTCCCTCGTCGGAGAGCGATACGTTGGACAGAGACACCCGGAGTTCGTTGTCAGAGAAATTCACCAGCTGGAACCGGCTGTCCTTGAGAGCTGTTGGGGATACAGAGTGCAGGGACACAAGTGTGAGATGCGCGGGGTGAGAAGAAAGAAAAGTGGGGGTGGAAAGAAGAGAGGAAGGGATGACGGGGTTGAAGGATGACGAAGGAGATTCTATCAGGAAATCAGACAGAAAGAGGGAACTGTGGGGAGGAGGGAGGCAGAGCGCTGCCCTTTATGCGGGGCTTTCTCCTTAATTGAGTAAAAGAAAAGTGAGTTCAGAACGATTTCTACAAGTTGATTTATAAAGTATCTTTACAGTCCACAGAGCACTCGCAAAGAAAGGAAAGCGCGAGGAATGTTCATGAAGAGTCCTAACAAGCTAAGAAAGTCTTAAAACGGGGCAGAGGCCGGTCATGGACGGCCTCACACACAGTCCTCTGAAAGGAGAGAGGCATTCAAACATACATAATGAAATAAATCACAGAGAGGAAGCACAGACGCCCGAAAGTCCAAATCAAAAGCAGCCGGGAATCTCTGCACTAAATGCCTCTGCGAATTGTTCCGGGCTTCCTATCTTTCGACGTCGTCGTCAAACTGGGTTAGCCGACTTCGTCTCGCTCTGACTTCCTTATACTCGCCGCTTTTCATTTTGGGTCAGCCCTCTCCCTGAGACCTCCTTTACATAAACAGCCTGGGCTGATTTGATTGGGGAGGCCTTTTGATGCCTTGACCTGCCTTCTTTATCAAGTCCTCTCCGCATCTGTCGAGCTAACGAATGCCACTCGGCCCCCGTTTGAAGCACGGGGAGAGTTTATTATTCCCTTCAGGCTTCACACTTTGCATTATGATCATTACTTGAGGTCTTCGGGTGGCGTCGATATGAAACCTTATTCCCTCAATATTATCTTAAGGCTCTTTGGAAGCCTTAAAAGGGGCTGCACTTTGAGAGGCAAGAGCATCTGCTGCAGAGGGAAACACTCCATGTCTGAAATGATGAGTGCAGATTGCAGCATATGACTCTGTGACGTATAAGAGGTTGATTGCTTAGATAAGATCGCCAATAGATATAGTTCCTGTGCATGCATTCATTAAGTGCATACATGTGATGCTAACTGTGGGGTGCTAATAATTTATTTGTACCTTTGATTTTCATTCAGTCATTTTAAAATACAACAACTGGATGGGGAGGTTTCTATGTATTGTGTATTTGGTCTAATCCTCACAATCGGTCTACATACTAACCACCAAAGTACTTCAATAGCAGTATTGTCTTACTGTTTGTAGGTTCGGCAAATTATGAAACAGCATCCTGAAGTCTCCTAGAAAATTGTCCCACGGATGACAAATTGAAGGTACAAACGTACCAGTAGGTGGCGCTAATATGCAATATTCTCGGGTTTGCCCCACAAAGTGAATAAGATGCAATTTAAAAAATGATACTGTTAGCTCACAAAAGACCATGATTTGTCTGGTTTTTTTATACCCATATTTGAGGTTGTTTGAAGTTGTTTGTAGCTTTTGCAAAGGATTTTATTGGTGGCTGTAATCTGAAAATTTCTATTTTTATTCGAACAAACAACTTAATTTAGTGTAGGCAGGAAAATGTTGGATTTTTTTTCTGTTTGGAATATATTTTATTTTGAAATGTCAATTTGTTAAAAGTTCAGAAGTATGTTTATTCCAAGCACAGTGGCATTTTATAGCACGATCAAGTAGCTATGCTACCTGCAGTTGTTACAAAAATGCTGTATATTATCAAACATGACTTTAAAGAGACGCAGCATCTAGAAATTGGGTCTCTGGCTGCTCTTCCGACACTCCCCCTTCAGGAAGTCATCATAACAATCCTCACTGTGCCGTTTACAACTGTTCCTGGGAGCGGTGGAGTGAGAAGTAATGTATATGATGAGCTCAGGAAATGCGTAGTTCCACCAGGTGTTTGCTAATTACTGCTGGCTAGTCTGGAGGAGCTGAGTGGGAGAGTCATAGAGGAAGGCTGCTCTGTGAGGCAGAAGCTGCAGCTCAGAGGAGGAGCTTTGTGTAACTAGGCGGAGCTTTGTGAGAGCAAGCGTTTAGGCACCATTGAATGGCTGCCATGGGAGATTCAAGGATTCCTCAAACGTGCATGAAAGAATGAAAGCATATCTTTCTGATAAGGGAACATCATTGTAGCATAATGTACATGATATTGTTCCTTTAAAGTCTGTGTGGTTTACACAAAAGTTTCAAAACGCCTTTCATGTCTTTATGCTTACTAAGTGAAACACATTGGTGTAGGTCACCGGAAGCAACTGCATCGAGTCTAAAGAAATACTTTAAAAGACCTTCAGAGGAATTAATCAAAAACATCCTTCAAAGATCAAAGGAAATTCTTTAAAAGTGAGATAAATGCAATTGCTGTGCTTTCTAAGATCATCACAGGCCTTTACATACTTCACCAATGGTATTCAAGGTCAGCCCTCCAGATCTGGTCTACTGTAAGGGTGAATAAATATGATATGGTAGTGAGAATTTGTTTGTTCACACAATAATATAGATTCCACACAATCAGAACTGCTGCACGTTTCCTGCTTTCTAAGTTGGTACTTAATTAAATCCGCCGTATGATCGGTTTTCTACCATAACCTTCCACAAATTTTGCACAGACTCTTTCAGCCAACAAGTATCCTGAACAAAAAAAAAAAAAACATCCAATTTCAATTTCAAAATTGAGCCAACCTGCAGGGCTTTGAATGCTGAACATTACATTTGTTTGTGAAGTATCACTTTTTAAATATTAAGCCTTTGTAACACTAACGCGGAAACCTCCCGGAAGAGGGGGAAATGTGGCCAATAAGCAATCGCCTCGCGCCGCGTTGCCGTCCGCGCCGCCGTCTGCGCCGAGGTCTACCTTCACTGATAAAAGACTCATTTTTTTCATTCCGGATGACAACCGCTGCCGAATTACATGTCATTTTGGATATATCTGGAGGAATAAACGTCTCACCCTAACAAGGCGCACTCGGCTCCGACCGACCCGTGACATAATTTATCTTTATTTGCTGCAGCAGGAATTTGTTTAAAAAAAAAAAGAGCCCTCCTCTGCGACTGTAAAGCCGATACTCTGCTGTTGTTTGTGTCTTATTCCGAGGCGACTACTCGCCTTGTCAGCTCCCGGTGTCACTGCTGTTTGCCTCCTCGCACACAAAGATCTGCCACTGTGTCAGGGCAGCCATGATGACAGGTAACAATGCCACCGGCTTGGAGGGTACAGGGGCGGGAGGGTGGGGGCTGGTTTGTGCAGAACTGGAGGTCCTTTAGGAGCCGGGGGCCTAAAATAGCATTGTCGACGGGGGGGGGACTTCGCCAGACCCCATTACGAGAAGTACAAATACGCAGCAGAAACCCAATAACACTTAATCCGCCTGTCGCAAAGTCTGACATATATTCACATCCAACGGTGGATAAACAACACAGTTTGTTTTTTTTCTTTTTTTGTTATTGACGAAGGAGATGTATTGACTTTGGCAGAGAAAATGACATGTTTGCAGACTCACATGGCGCCGCTCAATATAGAACAAAGAGGGAAAGGTTGTCCTAACCTCCTGGCAAGACTTCTGTAACTGTACAGACTCATCATTGATCAACGGGCACGATGAGCCTCCTGATTATTGTTTCTTTTAATCTTTGCCGTCTGAGTAAATAGGAGCAGAGCCCCCAGTCTATACTTTCATAACACTCCTCTCTCTCTCTGCTCTGCCACTTTTTTTATTGTTGTTTTTTTTTTTTTGTGGATGTTTTACACAAATGTGACAAAGACGTGCGCTCAGACTCCCCCGGCGAGAGAACCGAACGCACGTCTGGCTACCTGGGCCTGCGAAATAACAGCTGGGAAGTAATATGGATTGAGATGAACGGTGGCTCTCGTTCACCTTCAATCCTGGCTCGGATCCAAGGCGCTACGTGGAAAAAAATGCAAGACAGAACAAAATCTTGGTTTAAAGCACAAGTATCCCATATGCTCATGCATAATCATAATGCCCAATATCCCTAATCTAAGAGATTATCATACAAAAAAACGACAAGGACACGAAAGTATTTCCATTACATAAGCACTGTGAATTATCTCTTAATAATCTCGCAGCATTCGAAGCTTAATGACATGTGTAAAAGAGCCAGAGAGTCAAGGACAGATGGAATCATGTTTGCACACCAAATCCAAGCGAAAGCCGCAGCTGATCTTGTCGTCGTGTCTGACACCTTTACTGTAGTAAAACCACAACAGCCCCTTCGGTACCAAGATGCACTGATGGTTGCACAGTAACCCACCTGCTTAGAGATGACTTTAATTAGTGCGCGACATGTTCTATCTGCATTCATCTGATGATTTTGATGACGGCATTTGACAAAACGTGATGTTTATTGCTTGTTTCATAGTTGATTACTGTTATGTTTTCATGGCGGAAATCCCTTTGGGCTGCCTCGTTGCTGAAATGTACTTTTCAAATAAGCCTGACTTAGTGTTCCTCTTGTGTAAAACGATCAGAAGTACTCGAAAGAGCACAAATAATAAAGTTCACTTTGGTTATGGACAATATTTAGGTTTATAAGCTAAGCTGTTTTTTTACTTTTTTTTTTATACTTTGGTAAAGACTTCTGTAACTTATTTGTGTTCTGAAACGTCACCGTCCACACCAGGTTTTCACACCTGGTAAAATGTATGTTTAAAGAATAATACCTTAAAAAAAAAAAATCACAATTCACAATTAGCTAACTTATTATTGCTGTGTAACAATCTCACACTGGATAGTTAGAAAAAGTCCAATCTTTAATTTGAGTTTTGAATCAAAAAATACTGGTAACTTGCAACCACTGTCATGTCTGCCTCTGCCTTACATTTCAATTGTTTTATCTTTGGTAAATAATCCTCCAGTGATGCTTTACTACTCTTTAAACTCTATATAACGCATAATTTAAGTCCTTGCTAAGCCAGGCAGTCATGGGCAAAAGTCCATAGTCCAATGTATTTCAAATGTGTGTCACTGGATCAGTAGTTACACAGTTACCACAGATGTTGCAATAATACACAGTAATATTGCCTACTTGTGATGCAGACATTTTGACTGCAATAATTGGGATTCACTCACCTCAGCATGCTGTGTGCTTGAAAGTCGCCAAGTATTATACTTTCTGATTAGCCCCAATAAATGATTAAGTGACAATTTAGGGTCTCTATTGGAACATTTAAAATTCATTTTCTGATGATTCTTAAATATGAAAAATGAATAAAACAAGACGCATGCAAAGTGACACAATCCTGAAAGACATGACGAGCTTTTTTCTTCACAAAACTGTTTGACCTGTGTAATACATATTTTAACCCACCAATAAAAGTGGCAAGACAGCAAACAGTGTGATGGTAGCCTTAAAAAAAATCATGTACAATTTAAGTAGGACAGCTGTGTGATACAGAAAGAAACTCAAACCTTTCCTGTGTTTAGAGGCAGAGAAAAAAAATAGAGTAATGGAAACTGTGACAAGTAGGGCTGAACAAGGACCCAAATTTGTCTCGTCTCGAGGCTTTTGTACATCATTTCAACAGAGGTCCCAATAATTGCAGAGAATGCTGTTCTTTAATAGCGGTTAATTGCTTTTGTTATAAAGCATAATAGTTTAAAATACTTGTGACATTTTGTGTTGCCACATTTGGGAAAGTAGCAGCAGCTGACTCATTTTCTGTATGCCACCTAATACATTAAGACAAATCAGCTTGGTTATGTTTAATTGTAGGTGATAAATGTTAATTTAAGGGTGAGACAATATAAATTGCCGCATCCTCGTCCGACACCTCGTCCATGGTAATGAGTGATAACTTGTAACGATTTCCTGTTTAATTGCTGGTAATAGAATAAAAATTTATCACATATGCAAAACTAAATTAAGATCTGACATTTTTAAGATATTTTGCAGCCAGAAAACTAAGAAAAAAAAAAAGGATGCACTTCTAATAATTAGCAACTGATATTCAAAGAAGACAAGTACCCTAAAACATAATTTTCTACAATAAAATTGTCAAATGGTGTATACTACGGACAATATTACTTGATATGAAACAGTACTATTTAAAAAATGATAAACAGTTTCGTTTGCAGGAATATTTCACATAAATGTGTGCCTGCTTTTTGGTAACACAGAAAAGGACAGAGTGACCGCTCTTTCTTGCGCCAAAGATCCACCTTCACAGGAAAAGTAGATTAGCTTGTTCGAAGTATATGTGTAAAGACACAAACTGTTCAAAGTGCTGTTTTTCTCCAGGAGAACAATTCAAAGGAAAAGTAAACAACAATTTGTACAACGGTGACAATACGGAAGTATTTATGGTGCAAAAATATTTGTACCTTTTAGTTGTGAAGTCAAAGTCGGAGAGAAAAAGCCAATAGGAGTTTTGTAATTGTAAATTTTGTAAACTTTCACAAATACAAAGCAGCAGTTATCACTTCAAATTCTTAAGCACTAAAGCAAAAAATTGTATTCTTTGAGTCACACTTTAAAAAAATCCCACACTAACAGTTTTGCAAAAACAAATCCACATACCTGTGTCAGAAAAAAAAACAAAAACTTGTATTTGTTCATCGCTCAGACACAAAACTACTGTTACACCTTCAGAGATTCTTCAGTGCAGATCACAGATTCCATTCTACAAGTCACAAAGTATAAAAGGCTAGTAAAAACATTTTTTTTGTAATAATATTTTTCCTCAAACTAAGTCCGGTATATTTGGAGCCAAGCTAATTCAAACACCTGTAATAACATTTTTTAAAATATATTTTTCTTCTTAACACAGATACAAGTCAGTGAATGCAACTATACAAAACTGATATTGCAAATCATAAATTCTGTTTTAAGAGCCACTTTGCTTTTTCTTTTTTTGTTTTTTTTTGGTCACACTGAAAGTGAAGCTGCACTGCGACAGACTGGTGACCTGTCCAGGATGAACCCCGCCTCTCACCTGGAACGTGGCTGGAGATAGGCACCAGCACCCCTCCTGACCCCACTAAGGGACAAGGGTGTAATGAAAATGGATGGACGGATGAAAGTGAAGCAAAATTATTTGTTTCTTGTGGGTAGTACATATGCCCGTACAGCACAGGGCGATGCCAAACTCAGTATAACAAGCCAGAAATAATTTCCGTTCTGATGAATCCCATTTTTTTGAAGGGCATTATGTCGTACAGAAACATTATAATCCATTTTATCTATGGTTTCGGCTTCAAGTGTTTTATTTTGGTTTCATTTATTGTTTTAATTTGGATATTTGCATTGTCTTCCGGTTCCGATGTTGTGGCCTTTTCAAAATTAAAGTTTATAGGTCTTTGAGAGGGAAAAGTTGCATTATCATCACATTTTAAAATTGTTGCAAAACAACAATATTAGCGATAATCGTAATATTTATTGGGACAATTTATTGTCCAGCAAAATTCGTTATCGTTTTACTTTTCATTTGCCTCTTGGAACCACCAAAATAGGGAGAAACAAAGTAGAATTTGGCTAAATATCCTTTAGCTTCAGTCGGAGTCAGACTGAAGCTAAAGGATATTTCTATTCTATTCTATATATTTTTGATTAAAATGTGATTAATTGTGATAAATTAACTACAGACCCTGCAATCAACTCATTATTATTATTATTATTCGAGCCCCACTACTGTTAAAACGGTAAATGCACTGTACTTGCATGATGCTATATCTAGGTTTAAACTCTCACAAATAAAACACGGACTGTTTATGAGAAGAAAAGTGAGACTTTCGGCTGCTTCCATTCACAGCCGTTTTCAGCACTCGGTGGCTCGCTAGTAAAAAGTGCCCCGGCAGCATGAATGTGTATTAGAGTCATAATGCTGGTCAGAACTGGAGCAGAAAGCACTAATTTGTCACTGCGGTGAATTACAGGCGAACTAGACTCTACAGATCATTTTTGAATCCCTGGAGGAGATGCTAGTCTGTCAGATCTCCAAACTGCTGATCTGTCCTGACTTTCTCCTCCTCACTGAATAAATTACCATGTAAATCTTTACCTCATGCACTCACACTGGAGTCAGAGATTTAACCACGACCGTTGTCATCTCGTGTGGCCCTTCTGTTGTACGTTTATGCTCGGATTTTGAGTTTGTTACGTAAAGTCACCACTCTGGCAGATTTAGCTTCATGCTAGGGTGCATCTTTTTTACATATGTTCCGTCATGGAAATAAAAGCACTGCGAAGTGCAAAACTGAACGCAGTTGAAAAGCAAAAGATGTAAAAAACCCCCCCCAAAAAATTAAGATACATGCCCTTTAATCCTGCTTTAGTAAACTCCGATGCAGAAGAGGAGTGCAGAACAGTGTAACAATGTGTTATGTTTGTTAAGGTCCCAGAGCAGCTGCCTGCATACTTTGTCTCATTTTTTCCCCCCTTTCTCACTCCCAAAAGTTAGCTCTAAAAGTTAACGCTAAGAAGGAACAGAGATTCCTCACAGCTGTCAGAAAAACTAAGAAAACAAAAAACTATTTGAGAAAAAAATACATAAAATAACTTTTCCCCCCCTCCACCTAAAGTTGTGAAAGAAATATTCTTGGTTTGAGGCAGAAATCAAACCTGTGTAGGCAGCCGGAATTGGAGAAAATTGGATTTCCACTTACTCCATCCCTTTTGTTGTGGCAAACAATATTTCTCTCAGTTACAGTAAAAGGGGGCATGACTGTGCATCTTAAGAAACTCCGGGAATCGCGAATGTAGCTTTGCGTTTCGGGCTGATGGGAGAGCGGGGGGGTGAGGGAGGCGGAGCGGCACTCACGTCTCAGATCTCTGAAGTAGATGGTCTGTCGGTTCGGGTTCAGCAGCTGGATGACGGAGTCGTCGTTGTTCCTCACTCGGCAGCTAATGGTGGCCGTCTCTCCCTCGATCACCGACACGTTGTCAGTCGCCAGGTTCTGGCTGTCAACTAGAAAAAACACAAACACACAAAAAGAAAACTCTTAAAGTGGCAGTATTATGTGTTAGTGCCATTTCATAGCACAGTCAAGTAACCTGCTAAGTATATCAAATACAGCTTCAAAGTAATATTACTTCATAACTTAACATCTTAAAATTTGGCCTCTGTCTCTTTAAAAACTCCAGCTCCTCCTGAAATTTCACCTTCAGAAAGTCATCACAACATGGCTCCTCTATTAACCCTTTAGCCATGTTTTTACCAGTGTGTCACTGAGAAGTAGCTCATACAATGAAGTTAGCTGATGCACAGTTCCACCAGGTGATTGCTAATTGCCGCAGGCTAGTCTGAAGGAGCTGGTTGGTGGGAGTTGCTTGGAAACTGCAGCTCAGAGGTGAATGATTGCCCTGGGAAATTACCGGATTTCTCAAATATGCATGAAAGAATCAAAGCAAAACTCCAGGTATGCTTTTGATGAAGGAGTAATATCATAAAATAAAGTAAAAAAAAAAAAAAGCAACTTGATTTTACACAACACTGCCGCTTTAACGAAACTTTTCCGACTGGATGTCTAGAGTCTATTAAATACTTAGACGTTTTCTTGTTTTTTTTTGCTCCATGTCAACAGACGGAGCAAAGCTACGTGAAGAGGCTGTGTAGATTGTCAGTTTGCAGCCATGTCTAATCCTTTTAATATAAGAGCCATGTGCAGTGTTTGTCACTATTGATCTCCCCCCACAGCTCAGAGTAGGCCCTGCGAACGAATGCCAGATGGGCTGTAAGCTCTGCTGCCCACAAGGATGCCGGGAGAGGAGAAGGATATGAAGGGAAAAGAAAAAAAAGGGACAATGAACAAGTGTAAAAAAAGTGGAAAACCGGCAGATATGGGCAGGGCGGTTGGAGGTGAGAAAGATGGAGAAGAGTTAAATTGAGAACGGTGAGAAGAGGAGTGGGATGGCGTTTCTGGTTAAGCTTTTTTTTTTTTTAAATCGGAGCTCTCCATCTGTGTGCTCCAGCGGTTCTGTTCCCCGTCTGAAGGAAATACAAGTATCTGAGTCACTGTCTGTACGCCGGCCATTGCTGGCCCCTCCCTCCCTGCCTCCCTGACAAGACTTTGGACCTTGTCATCATAACTTACACCGTACTAAGCCCCAACACACACGCACACATAACAAAACGCCTGTCTTTGTTTCCCCACCCTGTCTTCAGAAAGAAAGAAGAAGGAGGAAGTCAAAAGTCACCTTGTGCTATATTTATTTGGCAGGAGACAGAAAAAAAAAAACATAAAGGAAACAAGTTTAATGCCTCAGATTCACACCAGCGGAGAAACAACACTCCTAGTCTCATCCCCCCTCCAATCCTAAAAAAAAGAGAAACATCAAAAGCACATTTGCATGCCTGAGTTGTCAGACACCTCTATTGCATTCTGACATTTACAAAGTGGAGAGGGGACGGGGAGGGGGGGGGAGAAATGCCTGCGTTTTCCGATAGCGATAATGGGAATAGACAGCCAAACTAACATGATTCAAAATGAACTCTGTAAACGCGGCGAGCAATAAGAAATTAACCTCCTGTGGAGAAAAGCTCCTCAGACCTGTCTGATGCAATGAACTACCCATTTTATTCCACTCCTCTGCCAGCCCTCAGGTTCAGGACAAAAGAAGGGTAATAGGTGCAAAAAAACCCAAGAAAACAACAACAACAAAAAAAAAAGAAACAATTATGAGTCTGAGGACACAATGTGGGCAATTAAAAGTTTATTGTCACTTCATAATGGGCTTTAATTCGTTTCTGTTAAATACTCGTTTCATACATCGGGTTTCGTTTAATCAATTCATTTCGAACTGCGTCGCTTAAAAAAAAAAGTCCAGGCTTGATTTTCGGATAAGGTCAGAGATCTAGAACGACAAATGGAAAATTATTTGAATTTGCTTTCAATTTAAGAGCGAAAATAAATGTCACCTTCTGGCGACAGTAATTTCTTTGTGACCCCCAGGATGCGCTGATTCTCTCAGTAAAGCTTAAGTAGGACTAATTTGATAAGAAGTTTCACCTTAAGCCTGATCAACTTAATTACTTGTCAGGCATCTTCAAAGAAAAAAAAAAAAAAAAACAAGCAACAAAAAATATAAATAGAGAAAATAAAGATATAATGCAAAGAGGAACTGTTGGAGGATAAACCAACACAGTGCTGTCCCCCACCTGTTGCTGTGTTACCTGCTAGTCAGCTAGGTAATAAAAGTAAACTCACAATTTTCACATAGAAGGAAATAAGCATTTCATTTAAACTGATAATTCTGGATTCATTTTATTTGTTTTAAATATCTGAAATTTGGCCAAACCTTTGACGTGAACGTTTTCCTGTCTTATCCTCCGTTTCCTCTTGATCTGATGTACTCACGTTCTCCTTTCACTCCACCCCGATGTTTTTTTTTATTTTTTTTATTCCACACAATGGAAATTTATTTTTTCGATTCCACACATTTTTGTAACCAGCAACAAGCTTCTGGCATAAGTCTGGTTTGATAATTGCTCTTTTTTTTATTTTTATTTTTTAGAAAAATTGGTCAAATTAATTTAAACTGGTTGGCTTCTTGTCGCAGATAAATAGATTTGAGTACGGGACCGATAAAGAAGGTAGACGTTAGTCAGCTTTGTCTATCTCAAGATCTACTTTGATTTGTGTTTGGGATCATGTTCAACATGAACACCCAACTGTCTCACTTGGCACAAAATGCTTATTATTTTTGGGGAAAAACCTAGGCACTATCAAGAATAACTTTCAAACTGGAAGCTGCAGGAGAACCAGTATCCACGTTCAGTTATACTGGTGCTCAGTTCTGATAAGAGAAGCAGTCAAATCAAGCCAGAGTTGCACCAGAATTTTTTTAAAAGGTACAGAAAGTGTGTGGTTTCTCTGCCATGTGCTAAATATTAGATAAATGTTAGTGGGGTGTGCAGGGATGAATACGTCTGAGCCTGCATGCATGATTTTGAACAAGCTTGAATCAAAGAAAAATATGTTTTTACAAATTACTCCAAGTTGTCTCTTGTGTTGTTATTCTGGTTCAAATAAGTCATCAAAAGCCCAAAATCAACATAACATGCATAAACGTCTACCCTGACTTGTACATACTGTATCCAAAACACTAATAAATATGAACGAAAACATGATTAATATTCATATACAATTGAGTCTGTATGTTAATAACACGTGTAAATCTTTCCAGTACTTCTGAAATATATATATATATATTTTTTGGAAAAGCATGCGGCAATTTCAACTTCAAAATCCCCGCGCCTCGTAATAAATACTGCCGAAGATGAGCCGGAAAGCAATATAAAGAAAAAAAAAAAAAAAAAAGGAGTTTTGATGTCTATTTTATTTCATCGCACTAAGAGCAATATATTTGGCAGTCAAAACAGCAACAGAGCAGCCTCAAAGCAAGGTTACTCTGTTCCCAATCTGCTGGACTGAGAGACAGAGAACCGGGAGAAAAAAAAAATTAAAAAAAAAGATAAATTCTCCATAAGGCTTGAGAAGCCCCCAAGCAAGGTTGGTACCCCTCCAACATCCCAGCCTCGGCTCATCTCCAATTCAAAACACACATAAATAACGTCGCTGTGATTAGCAATCCCATCAAAGTGAAAACAGGCCACTTTGTGGAACATGGAGGGTTTTCGCAATTGAAGTAAACATTTTCAATTGCCTCGGCATCCTGGTCATGATTGGGTGCAAATGAGGAGAGGCAGTCATTAATTCTCCGTGGTGGGTGGGGGATGATGGTGGTGGAGGAGGCTAGGGGTGTTGGGGGAGGGGGAGGGGGGGTAGTGGGCAGAGATATAGCACAGATGACTGGCTGATAAATTCACACTCATTCCAGCAGCTGTCTGGGAGAGTAAAGTGCCTGTATCTCTACACATGGCTGCCCTCCTGTTCCCGCATCACAACATACTGAATGAAACAGTCTGAGGAAAATACAGACCTTCAAAAAGTCTGTGCACTCTCCGAGGGGATGTACAATCTGGCGAAAGGAGTCTGGCATGGAGGCGCGGCTCATCAGCCGTACTCAGAATGCAAAACGGCACCAGAACTCCAACTACCCCTTTTCGTCCCCCCCCACCCCCTCCCCAACACACACACAATCTGTTCTCAGAGAAAAAGTTGACGAAATCTGGAAATTTTCAGTGGATTGGCTCCTCCATCAGAAATTCAGAGACCGGCATCTTTTGAATCGCGTTGGCTCGCTCTTTGAACTTTTCTCTCTTGTTTTCACATCAAAAGACATGAAAGGGGGGCAGCAAAATGCGGGACAGCCAGCGCCCTCTTCATACACTCCCCTACCCCCTCCATCTCCCTGATTTCTCTCCCGTGAGTCGGCGCTCCCTTTCTTGAGAGTCGTGCTCTCAAGAAAAAACCAGACGGGCGTTAACAACATAAAGTTTCTCATTCCTCTTCCTGTGATTCCGCCTCTTCTCAGCCGTTAAATCCCGAGCCTCGTGATGAAACGATGTTTTAATGTGTTCACAAATGAGAAGGGTGTAATTAGCACTGTGGCGTTTTTCAAAAAAATAAAAAATAAATAAAAATAAAAAATCTGGTATTGGTTAAGTTTGGTAATTTGACCAAAAACACTCTTAGAGGAACTCAACATTTGTAGCAACACAAGTACAAAAGAGGAATGTTAAGTTTTTTTTTTTTTTTTTTAAATGCTGCAAAAATTAAAAATTCAGTTTCATTATCATATAATTATTGTGGGCCACTTCAAATCATGGCTTGAAACTTGTGTCACAATATAATCAAGCAAAAATAAATAAAATATTATAAAATCCCTTTGATGCTGACTTAATTTACTTAATTTCCAGATGAAACTTTCTTTTTTAGACTACCAAATTTCATATCATATTTAACCAAACTTGCTCCTGTTTAATAATTAAAAGTGCACTTCTTTTTTAAATTCCTCACAAATCTGACAAAAATTCTTGTGTAGTAGTTTTAATTTTTGTATGAAAGTAACATTTTTGTTCTAAACGCAAACTAAAGTCAAATGTCTGACCAAATCTAAATGCCAGTAATTTTACAAAAGACAACTTTCGTCTATACTGTACCTATTAATGTTGTCTCACAGCATAGAAAAAGGCACCAATTAGTTATTTTGCCTTTTTGTATCAAATTGTGGTAAAACTTTTTGCCCTAACGCCCCACAGAGTTGTTCTGATTTTGCTTTTTTTGTCGCCCTTCAGACACCTCATAAGGTAAGAGATAACCTGAGAAAATACCAAAAAGATGATTTCATGTATTAGAGGAAACCAGCTATCCAAAACAATATGTAAAAAAGTAAAGCAATCATGAATTAATTGTGATCAACTAAATTTTTGGGGGGAAAGATCATTTCAATATCATTAGCCACACCCAGGCAGGATTACTGCCAGACCGGTGAAAAACAAGAAATACCTTGTCTTTCGTTTGCCATCAGGTCTCGATCTAAAGAACAGATGAGACACCACAGACATCTATCAGTCCGGAGAGGCCAAAAAAGCAATCCGTAAGATGATGGGAGTCTGGTGAACCACAGTGGACCCAATATTCACAAAGAGAGGAAACACGGAACGGTGTTGAACCTCTTCCACCAAAATTATCCTCTTCAGAATTCCTCGGCTAAAGTCGGTGATCAAGACAAGAGACTGATCAAAAATGGTGTCCATGTAGAGATCCCGAAGCTTAAACACAGCCAGACAGGTTCGTCTCAATAAATCCTGCCTAAATCTCATTCTTCAGGAAAAAAAAAAGCATCGTATCGATCAATAGTCAGATGAGGTGGTAGCAATGTAATGTTGCTATGTTGCTGCTTTAAGACCTGGATGATTGACCAGAGTCGGAGAGTCCTGCTCTCTGTCAGAAAATCCAGCAGGAGAACAATCTCTGTTTAGTTATCCGTTTATGACCTTAAACTCAAACTCACTTGAGTTATGCAGCAGGACAATGATTGCCAGAAAACTGACTAATGACTGAATTAACAGAAAGGTGTAAAAATATTATTGCCAGTTGCTGCAACTGCTTAGTAGTTGTTGCTGTTGCCACACAGCTGACCTAGTGAGTTTTTACGTTTTGAGGGCAACTCTATGTGTATCGATAAGCTTAATAAATTACATTAGCATTGGAAAATCTTATTTTATATTGGCTCGTGTTAATATCTGTCATTGATATTAAAATTAATTTGATGACAAAAAAATAAAAAGAAACCCAGAAGAAATCTGTTGGGGGCACAAACTTTTTTTTCTTTTCTTTACAACAGTATAGCTTTATATTACAATCCAAATGTCAGTAGCTGTTACAAAACTGGACCCGGCTGCCTGATTTATGGATTATTGTTTCCTCACCCTACAGAACAAAAGCACCAATATGGTTCTAGCCATTGATTTTACCTACTGAAACTGGAAGTATAGGTCGGACTGCTGACTTTTGTCCACTGTGTTCAATGAGCCAGTGGGAGGTTTTACACGAAGAGTTGTAAGTTCACATTTATGTTGTCGACCACAATCATTTTCCCCTCATATTACCGATGGTGTTGAATAGAAACTCTGTGACTACTGAAACGTCAGTCAGGATTTATCTATAACAACTAACTCAAGTTTACTTCACATTTAACTTTGCAGTAGTGCATCAAAGTCAAAGTTTCCATATGCTTTTTATTCACATCTCAGACATAAAACATCACAGAAAAGCCTTTCTCATCGTCTTTAGAACTAGAGTTACAGGAAGATATAATGGCACTGAATGTCTGTCAAAAATTTACACCTGTCTGTGGTCAGAAAGACTTTGCCAAAACAGCTTTTCTTCTCAAGTAAGCCTGTTGTTATATATATATATTTTTAAATGTTTAAACACTTTAATATTTCAACATTTGTTGACCACGGTCTGCGTCCCTTCGCTTCAGCCTAACCTCTCTACGTATAATGGCGAGTGTGGCAAACATAGATACTGTGAAAAACATATATGCTTCTTAATTGCCCTCTGTGATAATATTTTGTATCTGCCTGCTGTTCCTATGACATGAAGATATGGATCAATAAGTAAATAATACTGCAGGATCCCATTTCCATGCAGGCTGCCACAAATGTCATTAAAGTTTTCAGTGGTATGAACTCCACATGCCGTAATATGCAAAAGCTCAGTTTGCTCTGATGAAGAATCATTCACTTCAAATTACCTGTTATGGTTCCAACGCCTGAGGCACTTTGACCTTTTTTTTTTTTTTTTTTTTTTTTTTTTAAATTCAACTTGTAATTTCTGGTATAATTTTGGAAAGTTTGGACAAAACATTCAACTTTAATTCCCCGATTATTAATATGTAAAAAAAAATAAACAAACAACAACAACATCCCAACTAAAACTCACTTAATGTACCGTATTTTCCGGTCTTTAGAGCGCACCTTACTATAAGCCTCACCTACAAATTGTTTTGAAAAAACCTAACAAAACTGGAAACGTACATGTTTAAGCCGCACCGGGCTATAAGCCGCTGGTATCTCCGCCCTCTCGGTTTTCTGCAGCAGAGGGCAGCGTCCTATTAAATCTGCTGGATTTATTAAGGACGCAGCCCTCCGTCTCCAACGCCGAACCATGGTTTCGTTCACGCCGAACTTACGTGCAGCGGCTCTATTTCCCTCCTGTACTGCCAGATCGCCATCCGTCAACTTAAAAGCTGCATCATGTGAGTTTGAAAACATCTCTCCGTCGTGCCTGCTGCTAGCATGTGCTAGTTCTAAATAAAAACTAGCACTTTCTTCTTTGATTTCCAATTTTGACTTCCAATGATTCACTTCCTGCTACAGAGCCCCCTGGTGGTTGAAGAAAAATCCACAGAAAAGCCGCAAAGGGCTATAAGCCGCACGGTTCAAAGCGAGGGGAAAAAGTAGCGGCTTATAGCCCGAAAAATACGGTATTATATTTCCTGTACACTGGAAATATTGCACCTGTTATACAATATATTTAATAGGGGTACATTTTAAATATTAAAACTTCCAACTCTGAATGTCTATGTTTAGGTTTACTATGAATTCATTTATAGATTTATTTTGAGATTAACATATTTCCATGTACATATTATATTTACATTGAAATTACTTATAATATCACACATGTCTTTTTTTTGTAAATTTTACAGCACTTATGTTAATATTTGTATTTGCTAATATTTAACACTCTGGATCGAGTAATATGTCAACAAATAAGCAAATAAAGTTTATTCTTATGCCCTTAAATGTTTTATCTTACATCCAGGTAAAGAGATCCTAACATAAATTAAAAAAAAATAAAATAAACAATAGAGGATCTACAGCATCTTTGGTCAGAATTAATTGAATTCAATTGATATGGATGTTTGACAGTATCGTAAATAACCAGATAAACATCTGAGTTTGGATGTGTTGCATTGTTTTCAACGCCAGCTGTTGCTACTTTCGAGTGCAGCGCTTTTGTTCCAATTAGAAAAACCTCAGGATGAAGTTCAACCGAGGAGTTTGGGGCAAACATAATTCGATAAGAAGTAGTGGCTTCTGGAAAGCGAATGTCTCCAAAATCTAATCGAGAACCAGAGAGGCCATCAGCATTACTTACCCTTGAAAACGGAGTCATTTAGGCTCACTTTCCATTAAGCAGCTACATGTAATTACATAATGAATTACAGTTGTTTTTCTGTTTCTTTTCAAACAAACAGCAGACAGTGAAAAACATTCCCGATGCTATAAGTGGTAACGATCGGCTAAAAATGCAAACAGAACGGACAAAAACATTGTGGAGACGGTAAAGAACTGGGTTAGAGGAGCGATACTGTTAGAATACTGAGTGGGGGGAAAAACAACAACAACAACAACAACTAAGAAACATGTGAGAGGAACTCAAACTGATTAATTACACTATGTGGCCAAAGGTTGATTTTAAAGGAAGACAACAAATGCATGGCTTTCTAAACCGCCTCGAAAATAAACACACAACATAACCAGGCATGTAAATATGGACAGATGAACAGACTGGGACGGACAGCCGATCAACAGACGCACAGAAGTGAGCGCTTCCAAATGAACAGCAGGTAGAAGGAAGAAGTAGTACCTGTCACGGTTTCAGCAGCTCCTGTGTTGTTGCAGCGCAGGCGAGGATGAGAGGAAAAGAGAGGAAGAGAAAAAGAAAGGTTGTAAGCAGACAGCCTGCAAGCAAAGAGCCATATTTCATTTTTTTTTTTTTCATAATTGCAGAAAAAGCATGTTAAAATCGCTAAAAATTCAAGTCCTGTTATTGTGCAATTTTTCACCAATTAGGAAACACACAAAAAGAGTTCAGAGCGAGCCGGAGACTGTGTTTGATCTCAATATAATGAGCCACTTTCCCCAATTTCTTCCAAAAATACAAACACAATGAACCTAAGGACTGATTTTTTTTTTTTTTTTTTTTTTGTTGTTTCTTTTTTCCACCCCCCCACCACTCCACTCATGTCCCTGATTGAGATTCCCAGCCACCCCTACTGTGGAGCAGCCACAGCCTGTAGACTCTCCCCTGGGGACCCGGCAGCGTATCCTGGAGAGAAGGGCACCCATTCGGAACGGTGCCCACCCAAACTGGCATCTCGCAGGGCATGGAAGACTGCCGTGTTCCCGAGTCCCTGCAGCATAGCTCAGGGCTCTGCACCCTCGGGAGCAGCTCCATCATTCATCGGCTGCCATTCATGACGAACCTCCCTCCCCTGCGAACCACCCACGCACATCCAAATCCTTATATTTCACACAGGATGCTTTATTACATTGACACTTCACACGAGATGTTAGCGGTTCTTGACTTAAGACTGTGAGCAATGGGAAGCCGAGCTTAATGCGCGGCGGTATGTTGAAGCGGCTGCTCGTCTCACTTGTCACTGCAGGTATAATAAGGGTGTAAGGTATGACACGTGTCCTTGTTATGTCCTTTTGTGGGGTTTTCGGTGTGTCAACAAAGTCCCTCTGGACTGAGGAAACTGACAAATTCCACACAATGGAAAAGAAATTCAAAACATCGCCCCTGTGTCTGCTACAATACTTCAGCAGATGAAGTATTGCCTTTCGTCAAGGTTTAAGTTTGGGTAAAAACTTTACTCCTATTACATGATACAATGCAGTGCAAAAGTACTCGTAGCCCTTGTTTCTTTGTGTATTGGATCCCTTAAACACCTCAAATGTCCGTGTATTTTATTATAATTCCACATGGTTTAATTTAAAGTAGAGCCAAACAGGACACATGATTTTCAACATTTCAAAGATGAAATACTGAGAAGTGCTGAAAAGTGAGTTTGCATCCAAGCCCCTTGAGTTTAATCTTTTTGCTGAAATTACAGACATGTTTTTTGGGGAATGTCTATGTCTTTGCCTTCTAACAACCGATCTTTGCAAACATAGCTTAAACTCAATAACATAAGATCAAAAGTTTGTGAATTTATTTTATGTTTTTTTGACAGATTTCAATTGGATTTAGGTCTAGTCATCTTCAGAATCTGTGGTGGCGCAGGGGTTAAGCACAGCCCACATATGGAGGCCTTGGTTTTCGATGTGGCGTCGCAGGTTCGATTCCCAGCCTGGTGGCCTTTGCCACATGTTTTTCGCCTTCTTTCATTACCCACTTTTCTTTCAATTCACTATCAAATGGAGGCCACAAGAGCCAAAGAAGCCTTTAAAAAAACACTTGCTTTCAACTTTCCCACAACTGTATCTGTGACCTGTCTGCCTTGGTCTTATTTAGTCTCTATCAAACCAAATAGGCCTTCACTGAAGCATAGCATTGATGCTGATATTTGCTTAAACACAAGTGGACCGTTGGTGTAGTAAGATCTACTGAATTCTATTTAGAGAAATCAGTCTGTAGTCTGTGAACAGATAGGAACTAAAGATTTTTATTTGAGAACAAAAGTTCACACCTAGCAATCCTTTTCCTTCGTCTTCATACTTTACTTTTCTGCACTACCTTGTGCTGATCTATCACATTAAATCATTGGGGTTTGCAGTTAAAGCATTGTAACTCAACATAATGAGGCCTATGGGTGATCCAGGAAAAAGACACAGAGTGGTTGACAGTCCAACCCGAGCCTGTCCCAGTCTCACCAGGCCTCGGGACAGCCCATAATGAGGCTTTTGAGCCGCTTTAATTGCCAGGTAATTATAATGTTGTAGCAACATTATGTAAATGACTCATTATCATCTTGTACGTGTAGTCTCTCTGCCCTCTTTCTATGTTACTCTGTCAGAAGTGTAACCCAGAAAAATGTATCACCTAGATACCGGGACACCTCATTGTTTAATCTTGTCAACAGAGACCTATGTCTAAATACAGGAGCTTGAGATGGAGTGGGGGACACCGTCTCTAACCCCTCGGTATGATCCACTTCCTGCCAGTGGCCTCTGAAGGGGGCTATTAATAGCGCTGGTAATGGTCGCGGTCGTGTTGGCCGCCTTCCCCCTTCGCTCCTTTGTACCCGCAGCACATTAGGTAGAAGTTATGAGGTGCCAGCTCGCCTGTGATTAGATGTCATGGCTGTCGCTCTGCTTAGCCAATGCTGATAGACAGATTTCCAGAGGAATGAGTGTGTGACGGCATTCGAGCGAGCGAGCGAGCCCGCTGCACCAATCCGTCAATCACGGCGGATGAAAGCAGGCGCGGCCAGCCCTCCTCCAAATGATGACCGTCCTTGTCTCCTCACCTCCTCTCCCTTCTATCCAAACGTCACCCCGGCGCCTATCATCCGCCCCGCTCTGCACAATGAGCTAGCAGCGGCACCAAAGCAGCACTCCAACAGCAGTTGTGTCGCATTTGCCTGCTGGAGCCTGGCTCGTTGCGGGCGTTTTGAAAAGGCCGGATTCTTGGCATTCGAGCGTCTCCGTTAAACCTGCAGCCATGCCATTGGATCCATAACAATGTGCAGTATTTTTGAGCTGCTGAGGCATGCTAAGATCTCAGGAGAGGAGATGTCGGTGCGGTAAGAGTGGCACATTGCCTCTCTCTTTATTTATCTTTCTCTCTCTCCCTTCATGACTGCTGCTCAGTAAAAGCAGTGGGGTAACACTAATGAGGCAACATTTCTTCACAGTGCTGGAGTGATGCCTTTGAATTAAAGTTCCCTCTTTCAGGTAAAACATTCCCTCGCTTATTTATGCTCATGAACTGCAGCGTGTTGCATGTCATCCTGGTGTGCGATTGCGCTGCACAAGAGGACGGATGTTGGATTGCTGGAGCTCTGTGTTGCTTCCCCTGTTGAGAACACCCACATCGGTTACCTTCAAAACTGTGTTTGCGCACGTGGTTGGAGGAACGCAGTCTTGCTGCGGGTATCCCACTGTGTTTTCATTTAATTAGAAGGGATCAGAGGTGGGCTTTAAACTTTTTTTTTTTTCCCTCTTCAATCGGATCGAGACGTGAGCTCCCGCAGAGTGAACCTAATAAACACGGGCGACTTCAGAGGTCAGCTTGGTTTCACAAAGGAAACTGATCAAACCATAGCAGAACTACCCAAAGAAAAAAAAAAAAAAAAAAGAAGAAGAAGGAAAATAGTTTTCAGCACTTGAAGTAACTCCTTTTTGGTGCTAATCACTTTAAAGGGTACATTACAATTTACACTTTCTTTTTAAATTTACAGTGCAAACACCCTTCCCTTGGAAACGTCGATTAGAAGCAGCAAGAAGTAGAAGTCTTTGAGTTTCGACTAACCCTAACCAGAAATAAATAAAATGATACTTAAATAATGTCTCGTGTAATTAGGAGTGAAAATCAGGCATTTAGTAGACCATAGCTTTAACAAGGATAAACATATTTCCCTGTAAAAACAAAAAAAAAGACTGTCTAAATGCAGCCATTTGAAACAACACTGAATAAAAATCTCTTCATGTTGATTTTGCTTACATTGTAAAGATCAGAGGATGTCTGTCTATAGGCGAGCTCTGTATAAATTACATCAGGTGATTTCAAAACAAAATTAACTGAACTTTACATTAGCAACTTATTAATACTGCACTTTTAAACACCTTCAAACTAAAGCCTACTGTTACATTCAATCAGGACGTTTGACATTCCCACTTATTCTCTTTTTACATTCCCCCTCAATCTGTGTCATTTATGCTTCTTGGAACGTGTGTATTGTTTGGCAAAGGCTTTCACTTTATATTTAATGCGTGAGTTTCATGTCAAATTTGGACAATTTGATCACAGCGATTAACAGACGTTAGCTTGGCTAGCTAACCAGAGTTAGCCAACCAACGTTGGTTAGCGTTCCTGTTTACTTCACTTAAAAATTCAACCAAACGCCTCTAAAACTATTTTACGACCAGGTTGAAAAAAGATTAGAACATGCAAACAGACCCCGGGCTAGGAATCAAACCCACGACCTTCTTGCTGCAAGGCAACAGTGCTACCCACTGTGCAGGCCCGACAGTATGAAAAAATATGTGAAATTAAATTCTTTAAAAAGAAAGAACTGGTAAGAGTGTAGGGGTTTTAATAAAGCAGACAGATTAGTTTTTATATTTGAGAGAATATTAGTTTCAGTCATAAGGGTCTTCACCTAGTCTTGGAAAAAAATATCAGTAAATACAACTTTAGATGAATAAAAACCGATGACAAATTAAACCTGCCATTTTTCTTTCCGAGAGAAGAAGAGGGGGAATACCGAGCGATTTATTTTTACTGCTTCCCTTAAGAATTAAGAAAAAGTGGCCAAGTCCAGCTAATCAAATCCACTTGATTAACTGAGCATCACCTCTGTAAAAACAGGAGCTCCGGTAATTTCCTGGACTGGAGCTTTAAAGTGTGTGTGCGTGTGTGTGTGTTCGCCCCAACGCTATGAAGGACGGACATCAGGAACCAAATTTAAAAAGAAGTTGTTGTTGCCAGTCATTCTGGAGATGGTGAAAAAATTGAGTCTGAAATATCCACCATATGTACATCATTAACTTAAGCAGTTCTTTCTCTTTCTCTTTAGTTCATCTACATGTGCTTCTCGCTGCTCTTATTGATCAAAGCATGACCTCACGGAAAAAATGAAAAACAAGCCATCCTAGCATCTGAGGCGCATGCAGCGAAGATAATTTATCCTCTGCACCACTCTCTTTAAGTCCTTATCAGTGTTATTCAGAGTTAATCATAAATATTGTGCCTCCAGGAAGATTTTCCAAAGCTTCATATGTACATGTTTTGGCAGAATTACATACCGTGACAGCATACGCAGCATATGTCTGCCTTCTCGACTCTTGAGTGGGTGCTAGCTTCCTGAACTTAAGTCTTTTCAGTCTGGCTTTTTGCTGATTTACGGCTGCTCTGATTTATTTTGTAAACCATAGAGTGTTCTTATTTGCAAGCAATCAAAACGGATTTGTTTAGATGTCATGAAGTTTTCAGAATGATCAGGCGTGTCAATGATTTGGACATCAATAGCAGGCAGATGCACACAACCAAGAGTTTCTCTGCAAGTGTCTGTAGACTATTTCTTTTTGCATAATTTCAAAAACATTCACTCTTCATGCTGACATACTAAGACACTAACAACAACAGGCTTTTGTCTTTTATGTCATATAAAAACCAGAGTCCTACCACTGTGCTCCGTACAATATACACTATAGGGTATTTTAGCCATTCCGAGACCTTTAAAGCTTTAATGGTAATCGTCAAACAAAAGATAAAAGTAGAGTTCCTGGCTTTTAAGTGGAGCTCAGCGTGAGGTCACATGCAGAGCACCCAGCGGCCTCTATGCCAAAGATTGAACGATGACTTGGTCATCAGCTACAGCACGACTTTGTAAAAGTTAAAGCAGATATTTCGAAACGTGAGGAACCATATAACACGGTTCCACCTGAAGGTGGAAGTGAAGCATCTGATCTTGCCAGCCATCGTCAACCCGAAGACCATCAAGCTAGCAGCTTAATCCAACTCTGGTTCGTTTGCCTAGAAAGTCTGATTCATTCAGGGAGGCCTGTTCACAGTTCAGTATTTTCAGATTAAGGTATCTATTTATTTCAAATTATTTGTGAAAATCAGCCTAATCATGAATTTTTCAATAGAACACAACCAAAGTATTGCCTAGATGCAATGCTTTTCGACATGGTACTGACTGGAGTTTCCAAAGTGGACATTCTAGAAGCACCACCCATTTTTCTTGGCACCAATCGCCTGAACTCACAAGAACGGAGTTATGGGAGGAAGACTTGGATGTCAGTTCTGCACTAGTGCCCGAATGGTTTCTGCTGTGTATATTATTTCATATAGCTGTTGTTAGATCTGATAAAATAGGGAGGTATATAATTTTTGAACAAGGCCTCAAGCATTCATAGATTGTGGACCATGAATATTTGCTTAAATACACAAACCCCTTATTGTTGCTGAGTATTAAAACTAATTTTTCAAACAGTGGCAATAATTCGCTGTACTCCAATGGCGTCCACAGCGACCAGAGTCAGATCCAATAAAACCGTAGAACAACATTGGGATGTCAATGTATATTGTAAGCCTGGCGGGCCACCAGGCTTTACTTCCCACCCTACCAGGCTAAGCGTTGTTTGTTTATTTTAAATTTAAATTTTTTTTTTTAATTTTACAGTGACAGTAAAGACAGACTAAAGTAGGTTTACAGTTGACGCCCTGACCACCGAGCCTCGCAGGTGTTATGGTGGAAATCCTGGGATGTGATGTACTGGGAGATTCACTTTGTGGATGTGCAAGCTACAAATCTTTGGTAAATTTATTACACATTCCCTAGTGTTTTTGGTAAATATGGACCAAAAACACAAAGGAATATTCCCAACATCATCTTGAATTGCACTTTTGAAGAAAAAAGGGGTGAAACCCAAAAGATATACCCAAGAATGTTAATGGTGGTACTATTCCCTTCTCTGCCTTTGTGGTACCTACTGCAGGTGAGATAATAACTGATTACAATCTTTTTAACTGAATTTCACTTGAAAAACCACGAGGTTTCCCGTTTACAGTACATGAAGTTAAGAAGGTTCAATAAACTATTGCTATCAGCGCACACGTGCCACTAAATCCAGGCTAAACAGGCAACAAGAGATCCAAACACACGCTCACCTGCGAACACAACTGGGAATACTCAGATTAACTCTCCCCAGAGTCAATCAGGACATAATAATCAGGTAGGCTTACAGGAGACGCAAAGCATGTTTCTGCTCGATAAACTGGAACAAAAAGGAGATTTTACATACATCCCCTCAGAGGTGGGTAATTGCTTTCTGTTAATGTGATGCGCTTTGTCCGATGTCTGGCTTGAATGAGTGTGAAAGCCAGAGGGACATGTGCAGCTGAAGAGAGCCTTCATGTTCGGAGATTAAGGGGAAATCCTTGAGAAATGCTAGGAGTTAGAAAAAAAAAAAGAAAACAGGTGGATATATTGAAATTGTTTTGGTATCCAGGTTCCTTTTAGTTGAACGCTACAGGCTTTTGCTGTTCAAAAAAAAAAAAAGGCAAAAAATGGTGCAAATTAGACGCTAAACCCGACACAGAACAGTTTCAAGATTGACTTTGAAAACAGTAGACGTGTAGGATCATAAGTGCGTTGTTTGCTGTCTACAGTTGATAAAAAAAATAATAAAAACCCCACAGTTATTAACAACCTTTAGCGACATCAGTGCCACTGCTTAGGTTGCATTCATCTTTTACAGTTGTGTGGAGAAAAAAGGGAAAGCTCTAGCACATTTCCGACAACTCACGATGCCAAGCTGCTGCTTCGCACGCTCTCGCATGATAGGTGCCAAGCTCCACCTGATACTCAAAGTAAAAAAAGAAATCAATAAAACATTTAAAAAAAAAAAAAAAAAAAGCTGTCAGTGCTTGGGATTCGGCTTGGCACATTTATCACAAGGTAACGTGATGAAACAACACCCCACTCCAACAGGCATAACGTCTCAATTCAACGTGAAATGAGGTAGGAAGAGCGTTAAAGTGACACGCAATTAAGTGCCGCTGATTGTGACGAATGTAGCAACTTTAAAGCTCTATAAATCAGCAAGCAGCTGTTTTTTTTTTTGTTTTTTTTTTGTTTTTTTGATGGGAGGTAAACAGAGTTCCCCTTTCTTCGTCGCGGCCTCAATAATCCACTCTGTTATGTTAACAAGACAGGCTGAGTGAGCGCGGACTGAAGTGCAGCAGCAGCAGTGGAGAGATTCCCGCTTAAAGCCGAGGCAAAGCTTAACCTCTGGCGAAGTGACACATCACGCCTCATTCAGACGATCTATTTCAGGTGACGCGGCAACTTTTTCATGTCTCTCCCCCTCTGAAGCAGAAGCCGACGTGAAATCCCCACAAAATCCTTTTTTATTATTATTTATTTGTTGCGGGTTTTTTTCATTTTTCTTTCTTTTTTTTTTTGTTGTTGTGTTTTTTTCTTTCCTCTCCCCAGCCCTCCAACTCGGCCTCAGTTGTTGAAAGAAAGTTTAGGAGGGAGAGCTGCGTTCGCTACCACAGGAGAGAAACCGATGCTGCGATTCAAGCGGGATCAAAACGATCACACAGTGTTTTGCATCAAAGACCCGCGATGAATTCTTGAGGGGAAGAATCTCCGCTATTCTGGTGAAAAACTGCGATGCCTCGTCTATGGTGTGGGTCTCCTGCGTGGGAATTTCACAATACTCTGGAGGGGTACTAGTGCGATTTTTTTTTTTTTTTTTTGATTTTCACACAACGTCTGCGAGCATTTCTGCTCACAGCATCTCCCCGCGCAAAAAGTATTCACACTCTTTAAACTTTCTATATTTTGTCACATTATGACCAGGACAGTTAATGCATTTTTATGGGGATTTTGTGAGGGGGACAAACACCAGGTACTGAATAATTCTAAAGTGGAAGGTGGGGGGGGGGGGGGGGAAGGGAGGGTTTTTTTTTTACAGAACAAAGGAATAATTT
The DNA here is from genome assembly GCA_903067095.1 of Girardinus metallicus. Classification (NCBI taxonomy): domain Eukaryota; kingdom Metazoa; phylum Chordata; class Actinopteri; order Cyprinodontiformes; family Poeciliidae; genus Girardinus; species Girardinus metallicus. Next base: position 78,426 of record CAEGAE010026089.1, read on the forward strand.
AAGTGTCTGGCATGCATTTGTACCTTGCTGTGATACCCCTAAATAAAAATCAAATGCATCCAGTTGCATTTAGAAAGCTCAGAGAATAGACTTTAAAATACTGTTGTTAGTTTATAAATCACTGAACGGTTTAGCACCACAATACATTAAAGATCT
>CAEGAE010026091.1:0-42173 GCA_903067095.1 Girardinus metallicus
TTAGCTTTCGTCAACAACTCAGAGGCGGAAGTGAGAGCTCTGTGCAACGCAAGTAATGTTCCTGCCGGAACACGGTGCGCTAAATAATAAAACATAAATTAACAAAGCTTCGAGGCAGGTAAATTTTCCTCGAGGAATTTTAATAATCGAGGTACTGGAATCAATCGAGGAATCGTTTCAGCCCTAATATTATTAATAAAAATAAAAAAAACTGACTAAATCATAATATGGATAAGTCAAATATAGTTTGTATTTCACATCTTCGCAACAAAGCTATTCAAAGTGCTTTACATTATGCATGTTTAAGGTTTTAAAACTATAAAGTTTTAATTCTTTCTTTGCCTTGAAACTGGCAATTAGAGCTGACTGAAAAATGAAAACAAAAAGAAGGATAAACCATTAAGAGCTGGATTTTTATGTATTTACAGTTAAGCCCCAAACTATTCATACCCTTAAAGAGGTCAGTTTTTTTTTAATCTTTTAATTATACCAGCATGTTTCTTCTAACTGGACACAACGTTTTGGAGGGACATAGCCGAAGTTTTGACACTTTTAGCATTAACTTCAAAACCCTCCACATAAGTAAAATACACACATGAAAAGATGCTTTACTGCAATTATTTAAACATCAACATTCTTGCAGCAAAATATTCGGTGCATCGATAGGCTGAAAGGGTAGAAATATGAAGATCTCACTCACCTTAACAACTGTTACCAGACCCTCATTAGTAGTTGGATCGGTGGGCACTGAGAACCTGCCGGTGGGGTCGCCCCCGGTGATTTTATACACCGCATTCCAGGCAGGTGTGTTGGGCTGGTCCTTGTCAGTCACCGTCAGGTTGGCCACTATAACATTCACAGCATTCTCTGGCACCTCCCCAAAAAACTGCATGAATAAACCATAAATGTAAGGAAGAGAGAGCTGTTAGCGATACTATGCTGTGCCCTGGCTCACGAAGCACAGCAGGACCAATCAAGGGTAAACAGACATCTAAGGTAACTTATCATCCAGTCACGGTGTTCTCATTCCCTGTGCTTCCATGATAGCATAACAGCAGCATTACAAATTTCTGTGATTTGCGACCCCGGTAAGTGCCTCTTTCACTGAGGCAGACATCCCCGCAGTTGTATGTGTCAACATTTGGAGTAGGATATAACACTTTACACATGGCTGGCGACTTGTGTATGTGTATGGCTACAGAAGTGCAAGGCAAGCAAAACCAGGTAAGTGAGCAGAACTGAGGGTTGAGTGCATTCACCCAACGCTCGGATAAAATGGGGGACCTTAAGTCTATTCTAGTGGAATCTCAGATAAGAGCTTGTTTCTTACCGTCTCAGCAGTAAACTCTGGCGGATTGTCATTGATGTCAGTGACTCTGATGACAGCAGTGGCTGTGTTGGACAGGCCATACATGGGGTTACCCTCCATGTCAGTTGCCTGGATGATCAAAGTATACTGAGGCACTTTCTAGAAGAGAGGAAAAGGAGAAATAAAGAGATATTTGGACAGTTGGCACAAAACAATTTTAAATTAAACTGTATTTATAATTTTACACAGACATAATTTCCATATTACTTCACTATATTTTATTCTATTTCATAACTATCCCTAATAAGATAGTACTAGCAATGTACATTTGCACTGTGTTAAATTATTTCTACAAAGATGAAGCAAATGTGACTAGTCCAACATCTTAATTATGATGATAAATGACAAGTTTTTCGCATGAATTTGACTTCATCCTCTGGGGCTAATGAGCGTTTGTGTGCGTGCGCGTGAGACGCACAATGAACAGTACCGTAAAGGGGACAAATGACTCTCTTCACATTAAAAACCACTCAGGTGATGGACCAGTTGCTAGGTAATGAGAGCTGGGCAAATTACTTTCATGGTGGCGACTTGCGGACATAAAACGGTGGCCCCAGGGTGAGAGTGATTGAGCAGCCACCTCAGCCAGATTGCCCTCGCAAGGCTGCGGCTACCAAGCTCCAGCTGTATACATCATTTTATTTATTTTCCTCAAACAGGCGTGCAATCCCAATTTATAGAGAGAGCAGTAACCTTTGCAACAGGGGTAATGGAGAGAATAAAATGCAAAAAATAAAATGTTTTTTTGGAAAAAAAAAAAGATACAAGTAAAACAAAATAGATGGATAGAAAAACTGTTAGTTGCTTAGTGATGCATGGTGCCTCCTTGTAAGAGTAATAAGTGTGAAACAGCCAAGCCAACTTCTACTTCTCATTTCGGTGGTAATAAGCAAAATTTGCTGTGGCTCATTAGTTCCTAGGCAGTTTGAATATTAACAGCTAAACTCTAACCGCCTGTTTAAAATCGCAGCCCATTCATGCAGACATATGCACACGTTTCAGTGATAAAGAGCGAGAAGCAATTGGAGAAAATACTATCCCTGATCATTGTCGGCAATATAAAAGATATGGATTTTACCATTAAATGATTTAGCAACAAAAAAAAGTGTTAAATACCTCTCTGTCCAGGCCTGCAGCCACTGTAATGATGCCTCCAGTTTTGTTGTTGATGGTGAACATATTAGAAGACGGACTCTCTGGATTCTGAGACAAGATCTTGTATCGAAGCATGCCATTCGCCGTTTTGGGGTCGTCTTTGTCAATAGATGTCACAGTCATAACAAATGTTCCTTTGAGACAGAAAAAGAAATACATATTCCATGTGACCTTCTAATGTATTAATTGTTAATGAAAGCCCAGTGTTCATTTTTCAAATTTTAAAGTACCAAATAAATAATAGCTGTTCTGCTAATACTGCAGCAACATTAGAGCTGGAGACACATGCATGGAAAAAAAAATATGTACAAAAGCCTTACCTGGTTTGGAGCCTTCTGGAACAGTTCCGTTCCAGATTTGGTGAGTGAACTCTGGTCGGTTGTCATTCATGTCAATTACGTTGATCACAATATCTATGGGGTTTTCCACCTGGTTGCCATTCAGGTCTACTGCATGAGCTCTCAGCTGAAGGAGAATAAAAAAATAAAAAACATGTGGATTGTAGAATGGTTTACACAAGCATTTTTCAGCTGTAAATCTACTGATTGGGAGAAAAAAAAAAAAAACGGCATTATATGTTGCTAAACAAAAACAATACAAGTATTTGAATCTTATCAACCCGCAAATCCTGTTGTGTTGCAATGTCTTATTTTGGTATCACCTACTGTGTTCTACACAGTCAACCTTTTTAAAACCTATACAATTTTACTGTGCATAGCTTGCAAAGTTGTAAGTCAGGACACGCAGATTATTTTAATATTGTTGATAAAACAGGCTTTCCTGAGCAATTCTTCTCAGAATAATTTACAGTGAAAGAGACTGAATTAGGTGCTGCAGCTCCCATTCGGTCATGTGACCCATTTTGTGTGCAGCATTCATATATCCTGGTTTCCACTGGGTGAGCAGCGGAAACACTAACATTTTACAGCAATCAACAGCATTGTGTTGTACTTAAGATCAAGAGATTTTAAACATATAAATTTTAGATCTACATGAATTACAAAATATAATCTAAATACAACTGCTTGAGCTGTGTAAGCCACGTTGATTTTTAAATTGCCATATGACTTAAGCAATAAGTGGAGTTGTCATTTTTAGTTGCCGTTTTTAGATTTTGGCAATTAAATACAGAGTTATTATACCTACATTTATCTATCTGTAATGTCTTGAAGGTAATTTATAAAAGGTTTTAGCCGACAAATTAAAATCCCTAGCATAAAGCCAAACCCCACTAAACTATACACTTTCTCATAGGCTATAAGTGAAAAATGTAATGAAAAACATGAACATTCAATACACCAGTTTACTGAAAGATGGCTAAACATGCCAGTAACTGTAGATTCAGTTAAATCAAAACCAAGAATCATGTCCACCACTTTGTACTGAAGGGCAATTTTTAAACATTCTGACAACATGGAAAAAAAAATCCCAATAAAAAAGCAGCTTGAGAATTACAGGTCATGTTCAAGTATCTGGCTAACTTTTTTTTCCTTCAAAATCCTTCAAATTCTCAGACGGATAAGAAAGATTTTCCTGAGCAAATCTGGTTTTTATTGAGTCTGCGGAGATTGTTTAGGCTACATATGACCCTGGAGCACATGCCAACTGGCTGGAATGTACAGCATGCTAAGGAGAGAGCGCAAGACAAAGACAGAGGGCTCACATTTCTCTTGATAAAGCAGTCTGCAAAAAATACTGGTAAATAACATTTTAAGTTCTTTTTTTTTTTTTTTTAAATGCCTTGTCTGACTTACATGAAAGCTAGGGATGTGTTCTCGATCAAGTGGCTTGTTGACAGATAGCTCTCCAGAAATGGGATTGATGGTAAAAATTCCAGTTGGGGGCTGGTCAGCACCTGGACCAGTCACACTGTATCTTAGGGACCGGTTTTTATCATGATCTGAGCGAATCTGTTGGCACAAGGACACAGTTTGAGATTATTACTTGAGAATCATCCAACATAACTACATTCAAACTTTTCAACATATTATTCTGACATTTTAAATTTCCAAATTCCATACTTTTCCAAACTCAGTTTCTTTAATTAGGTTCTTGACGTTTCAGAGCAGCTTAACTTTCAACTGACACATTTAACACATTTTTTTTCTTCTTAAAAGCAAACAAAAAAAAAAATGGATTCAAACTAACTGGCTATATATAACAGAGTATCCCACACTAAATACTTTTAAAGCACAGATTAGGCACTTCTTGATTAGACCACCTCAAACCGGTTCGGTCCCGGTTCGCCCCGGACAGAGTCAGTTTCCATTAGCAAATCCTTCCTGGCTGTTCTTGGATTTTCAGCATCGAAGTGATATGATTGACAGCTGACCACATTTATTGATTGGCTCATGATTTACGTCACTGAAAACTGCAAACAGCATTTAGCGTTTAGATGTGAACAGGGGCCATGCTGTCTGCTAACAGAGAGCTGCTCAGTACGGAGGAGTAATTATGAGTTTAATAAGAAGCAGCAGCAGGAACACATGCGGTAAGATTTGCAGCAGAATGACCATAATTTAGCAGCGCTGCTAATAGCACTTTGCTTTGAAGAATGGACAGTAATGAAGAAGGGAGAAACGGTGCAGCAGTGGGCAGCTTTTCCGCCAACAACGTGAAACACAGGAACTACATAACATTAGCTTGTGATGTTAATTTTATTTTTCCTTTGGATTTAAAAAAATAAAAATAAAAATTACAGTTCAGGCGTGGCTACTGGTTTACATCTGTTGACTGCATTGCGTAGATCCAAAGTGTTGCATATTTAAAAAAAAAAAAAAATTAAGTACATAAATGTAATTGTATTTATATGTGTAGCAAAATAATCTGTTGATGCGAGTCTTTATCATTATGCTTGAACCAGCGATAAATTTCTACAAGACAAAATGAAGTATCTGGGTTTATTTGAGTTCATCAGAACCACAACCTTGAGGTTCTCAATTGCAGAGTGTCGCTGCTACTGCTCATGTCCCGCCCACAATAATGAGGAACAGGCATTATAATGGAAAAGCTCTCTACCTGCGGTGAAACTAAAAGCACACCAACCAGTTAGTGCGCGATGTGCCAGTGGGAAAGAGCCTTTTGCTAACAACCTTTAAGGTTACAACTGTTTTAGTGATTTGTTTGTTTGAACCAGGCCTATTTTAAAATTCCAGATTCAAACTTATTCACCCCAAGTTGAATAGCATAAAGCACAATAAAACCTTGAGAAATAGTCCTTATTTGATTTTTTTTTTTCTGTGTGACTGAATTTAGCCAGCGAGTAAAAAAATACATTAAAATGGGTCAAATAGTTGTGATGTAGCAAATCAAGATGAACCATGTTATTTCAATATAAATCAAAAATAATTTGAATTTGTTGAGCATCAACAACTTGTGTCAAGTTTAAAAAAGAAAAAAAAAAAGCTAAGGGAAAACAAACCCTCTAAAGCCGAGATACGTTTCTACACATCCCCCCCCCCACCATACTTTCTCAGACCTGGAAACTGATAATTATATAATTATCTGGGATGCATTAGAACCCTTGTTAACATTGCATTAAATCCCAAATAAAATCCCTTTTAGAGAAATAGTTTCCATACTAGGTCAGTTTAAAGCTAACTGCTGTTTGAGAACAAGCGTGCACGAACTGAGAGTTCCTCCAATAACAGACTGCAGAATCCTAAGTGCACAAAGGAGCGTTACTGGAAATCCTTCTTCTCAGCAGCTGTTAGACTAACGATCACCAAAAAATGCTCCCTACCCCCCCCCCCCCCCCCAAAAAAAAAAAAAACTCCAAAAGGGTTTGTATCCCTGCTGGTATTTGAACATTTTTATTTTTCAAATACATACTGTAAATAGTCTTTTTAAATGCACAAATGTACATTTTTTTACAATTATTCTACACAGCTGTCACTTTGCTGTTCTTGCATTGGACTGTTCCACTTTGGGACAATAAAGGAAATTTGTATTTTTATTTCTCTGTAATGAGTTCCTGAATAGTATTGTAGTTCTGTCACAATTGGACTTTCTACCCTGTTTTCCATGTAAGCTGAGACCTTGTGTGCCCACCCTCTTGAGCCAAGCTGAGCACACGGGCCCTTTCCTCCTCCTGTTATCAGCAACTCCAGCCCAGAAACCTCCTTAACATACAGCCGGATTAAAAATAAAAACTTACATATGGCAATCTCAGGACTTTTGCACTGTGTACAAAGTAAGCTGCTAGAAAAAGGACTCTGCTCCTAAGCTGTCAGAGTTGTTTGTGCAACTACTAACACAGAGGACTGAATGGTTGATAAGAAATTGGGCTGAACCTGTCCTGGAGATGTGGAAAAGAGGACTTCAGGATCATAACAGTCAACCAACAACAATCATCATTTTGAGTTCTTCAGATTATAAATGCTTCTAAATAATGCAACACTTCGCTAGTGCAGACTGCTCTGTGCACCAAAAGATGATACAATCAAAAAGATGACAAACTTCAAATATGTCCTGTAAGCAAGAGTCTATGCAATCTGCAAAGTTGACATATAAAAATAAAATTAATAAATAAGTGTACCATTACAGCTGAGAGACCGATGTCTGTGTGCATGCATCTGGTTGAGTCAAATACATTACCCGGACAAGCTCCTGTGGGAATGGGCCTCTGGAGTTCTCAGGAACATTGATTGGAGGGATGACCCAGTCTCTCTTTATGCGTTTCAGAGTGCTGTCTGCATTTTGTGATGGAAAAACTATTTCCTTGAAATTTTTGGACATGACTGGAGGGATGGCGAGTTCCTGGACCTGTCAAAAGGAAATGATTTAGTGATCATACATATGCAGTGGAGTGTGAGTACAGGCATTTTAAACAGCCAGGAGGAATAACTATGAGGCTGGCAGTGCCAGTCTGTGGGTTGTGGCAACAGACAAATAGTTCAACATTTTCACAGCTGAACAAGGAATTCCTAAAAACTTTGGTAATCCAGTGACTAATGCCACTTCTAATACCAATATGACATTTGTGGTCTGATAAAACATTATAAGATATACACATTCATGTTCCAATCACAATGAACAGTAATTTTTATGCTTTAGATTTGAGCAATTAAGCTGGCAAAAGAAAATTAATGCACCAAGGAATCAGTTGGAAAATTTTATAGGTTTTCAGCTTAACTTTCCACATACAAACTCAAACATCCTGTATTCTTTTTGAAGAGCAGTGAACACACCTTTCAATGTTATTGGAGAAAGTCAACCACTTTCACAATCAGTGAGGCGTTTAAATAAAGTTAGAAGCAGAACAAAAAGTAAGAAGCTGATTAAGGACATTACTTTGTAGAGGGCATGCTGTCTGCTCATCTGGATTGCCACTTCTAAACAGGAAGTGAGACAGCAGATACTAGAAAGAACCATCTGTATTGCCTTTTGGGTTGTACAACATGCTGGATGTGGAATAGTTACCCGTCTTTTAAAATCTTAGAAGTGATTTAAGGGAGCTGTTGTGCTCAAACTAGAATTGCAATGCAATTTAGGTTCCACATACCACCACAGTAACAGACATTTTAAAACTGTAGCACAACACCAGGTGTAGGTGTAGTGTTTTCTACGCCATGAAAACACTACACCTTTTCATGGTGTAATGTTAGTTGTAGAAAAAAAAAAAAAAAAAGGATACAAAATTTTATTCAGAAGCCCTGGATGAGTGGATGGAAGACTAAGGATCTCGTTTTATTTGAAAGCTGAATTTTTTCTTAAATAATGATAGTAAAATTCATAGAAATGTCCCCTGAAGTTGGATTCACCAACCATTACCTTATAAAACAAAAACTGCTGCTTGCAGTATTTGGACACAGTAAAACCAGTACATGAGCAATTTTGATAATTGTGATCTTTTTAAATCTTTCACATAAACAATCATTTTGACTATTCCATGTCACTCGTTCATTCACATGGAATAGTGGTTGTGGAAAACACGGGGAAACGCTCTTCTGTCCACTCAAGACACAGACCTTAGAGGTAAATGGATCAGATAGCCACTATCTTGGCAGCTGGTTTACTCTAGTCCACTTTTGTTTTCACTGGGAATTTCCTGTCCTCTGTTTTGAGACGTTGCAGATAAAGCTAAGCTCAGTGTGCCTGAATAAGTCATGGCTCTATATATTTATCAGCTCCAAATCCTTCCAAATAAGATCACCTTGCAAAAACCTGCACCAAAATGTTTTTTTGGGTACTCTTATATGTAACCCAGTGTACCACAATTGGAAATACACATATTTACAGTTAGAAATATAAGATGCACAACAGTTTCAAATGCATCTCTCTGTACTTTACAACTGCTTTCTTCCACACATGGTGTTTTGCCAGCCTCCTTTCTTGACCACAAAACCCTAATTAATACAGCTAATGGTGCTATTTTAACATTTATTGTCCAGTTTGTTTTGGCGTTTTGGGTTGATAGCAAAACTTAAATGCCAACTCTGTCTAGGTAAAAAAGCAACAATAACAAAAACATTACAGAGCAAAATGTCAACATGCTACTTGAAGATTAAAACTACAAATTCTAATTGTGTGAAAAAAACATCTTGACCTCATTGCAAAGATATTGACCCGTTCTGGAAAAGTTAATAACTAAAGAAAGCATCTTGGCAACAAACAGACTTGTTTTAAGAGTTACGGTAGTTATTATTAATCCTCATTTAATCAATGACTATCTGTTGTGGTCTTCTTTGAAGTCTTAAATTCAAAACAGCACATATGTGAGGGTATGCTTTGAAATTGCTTATGTAGCCTCATACTGGATTGTTTTAAATGGCAGATCTCTTCTTATGTGCTGATAAAACACACCCACACAGATATACCAGCTTCCATAATGGATCTGCCATCCTCCCTCAGCAGTAATGAAAAAGATTTGAAACAAAGGAGGGTGGTACCTGAAAGCCAGACACGATGCACGCACATAGCTCAAATTGCCTATGCTGCTCCAGGGACTAAGACTGCCAGAACAACACACACACAAAAAAAAAAAATAATAATAAAAAAAATACCCTTTTAATACCCTTGAATTGAATAAGATGGGAAAGAAAACAAAGTCAATATATAAAATCTGAAAAATAACATCATATAATCTATTAACATTGACAAACTGTCACTCCCTTTGAGCAACCTTCCTCAGCACCGTCTTAATATCTGAACACTGACAGCTTGTTAGGTAGTCAAGTATTCCAAACTCCAACGAAGCGCCTTGTGCAAACACGGAAATTAATTACCACTTTTTCACCTTATAACATGAGTCACGTCCCACACTCCCCCTCCTCTAACATCTGGGGAGATGTCACAGAGCTTCCACTAATCATGTTTGAAATCCGATTATGCTGCTTTCACACACTGAAAATGCAGAGAAGGCAAGCGGACAGATAGCGAAGGAGCATGCCTCCGAAATATCTATTACCCTATTAAAATGGCTGCAAGTGAGACCAGTAATTATTTGGAACTTGCATCTGGAATGATGAATGGCATAGAGGATGTGTTCAGCCCAACGCAGAACAGATCCATCTCTGATGCACTGGAGATCTGCACCCATCCACACTTAGCCCGCATTCTCCATCTCCAGATTAAAAGTCTACTTCAGACTCCCAGAGAGTGTTGGGCTGAGTGATGGCCTGAATGTTTGTGAGTGTGTAGGAAGGATTATGTGTGTGTGTGTGTATGTGTATTTGCCCTTTTAGAAAAGAGAGAAAAAAAAAAATCTGTCTTCCATTTCCTAACCCAGCCTGTTTTCTCAGAGTGTGGTTGAACTAAAGTTTAAATAGTGATGAGATAGAGGGCAAGGAGGTATGCACTCATATTAATGAGGATATTGTTTGGTTGTCATTGATTAAAATGTTTCCCAAGGCTGGCACATTAATTGCGTTATTAAAAAATGCAATTGCCGATTTGATTAAAAGATGTGATGATTTATGACGATAATAGAGTTTGGAGGTGTGTGGGGTGGTGATTGAGGAGAATTACTGCTTATGATCTCAAAAATGGGAGAGAAGAAAAGTTGGACCCCAATTTCATTATGAATCAGGGCATATTCAAAGATACAGACTACCACAAAGTCAGTTGCCACATGCAACAACTGTGATATTTTAAATTGTAGGCAAAATTCAGAAATTGTCTAGCATAAAACAGTCAAATGTAGAAATGGGACTAGATGCAAATCAGAAATGGTCAAATTTCCCTTAATTGTTCACAGTTGGAGTCTGGTGGGTGAAATAATAAAACATCAGAATTTCCTTTTCATTTAACGTATTAAAAACTAAGAACTCTGAAAAATTCACCAGCTAAAAGCTCAAAACACCATGCCTTTGATGAGTTAAATGAATTCAGATAGAACATTTGAAATTATCTCGGAGTTCCATAATTTCAAGTTTGACTCAAAGCTACATACAACCTCTATTAAAAGAACATGGAGCATATTTTCCTTTTTTGCAGTCATTAGAAAAAAAAGCATACATACAAATTAAAACTGTCTGAAATTGGCATCAGCAGATTTGGACTTCAAAGAAAACCAGAAATTTGCATCAGTCAGAGACAGCTTGAGTGAGGCAGAAATTCACATTTCACTAACATGACACTTACCAACAGGAATGCATAAAGTAAATCCTTTTCATAACTAATGGGATAAAATCCCAACCTGAACCAGTTACATTTTTCGTCCAGCAGACTTGTGTCTACAGCACTAATACAAACTATCAGTGCTCCTTTTATTTTTACATCAATGTACATTTGGCACCCATTTTTTGAGATGATTTTATTACAGTTCAAAGTTGCTCATTTAAGCATAACTTTTGATGTGCTTTCAGGAAAAGCACATCGAAAGTTTTAAAAGTAAGCAAGATTGCATTTGTACTTGTTAATTAAGACACCACATGGCCAATAGTTTAGAACCTTATTAGGGGTGCACTGATTTATTGTCCAGATGATTTATTGGCACAGATTTTCTTAATTTTGCAAGATCAATAATCAACTGATACTTACATGTGAAGCAGATATTAACCCTGGATCTTATCTACCTCAACAAAGGTTTAAAAATCAGCCACTGTCCTCTTCTGCTCTTCCCTTAGAGGTTTGACTGACACACCTGCCAGATCTGCATGTTTGTAATTAACAATAACTCCACTTACCAACTCAGTGACTTTCTTGCTATATTTAGCAACCAAAAGAAACTGGTATCAGCCAAAATCAGAATTGTCAGGTGAGGCTTTTTAAAAGATTGGAAATCGGCGGTCGGCCAGAAAACTGTAATTGGTGCAGTCCGAAATCTTACAGCAATAATTACTTATGTAACTTAATGCCTACTTGTTCCGTAGAAGGAGTAAGAATAACACACAAATGAAAACATTATGGCTGTACTTTTATGTGTATCATTGCTTCTATGAGCAGCAGAGATTGTTAAATAGGCATTCAAATATCCACCATCTTTAAGAGAGGTTAAATGTCTGGAACAGTGCCGGCCTTTAGCGGCAGCTTTCCTTCCAAGCTTCAGCGCAGACAGACATGACATGTGCTGGGCTGTTTTTTGTCAAATTCCACTCATCCTCTGCCAAATTCAATGCTGACATGCGGAACACATGGTCACAGAAACTAACAGATGAGCAGCTTTCTCCAGCTCACACAGATGCTTCCCATATTGCGCTGCTTAAAAGGAGGCGTGCCCTCCTCTGGAATACAAAGCAGTGACCTCAGAGTTAAACTTTACTTAAAGCTATTCTGCATCTGATCTTACCCTTCGCTGACCATGCTGATATAACATTTGTGCTTCTGGTAAATTGATACATTCAGATCTAATTAAGCAAGCATCCATCCTGTCTCATGGAACACCTGCTGCAATTCAGGGAAGCAGTCATCTGTGAATGTACAGCAGGCATAAAATGCATTATTTATTTGCTGTAAGAGCAGGAATGATCGTTTTGCATTTCCAGAGCATTAATATCAGGCATAAAAAACAAGCGACAGAGCATTACAGAGAAGCCAAGATTATTCACCTGTGTGGAAGGCATCATTTTGACTTGTGTCACCCATTGTTGCTGAGTGGTGGTGTCTACAGCCTTGATCAGCAAGGGCGAAGCAGGGGCTGGAGTGCGCTGAAGAGTCCTTGCAGCGTAAACTACTCCGTTGTCCTCTATCCGAAAGTCAGATGGATTGCTGCATTCAAACCGCACCAGACCACCTCTGCCACAGCTGACAAACTTCACTGCAAGAGAAAACAGCACAAGGATTTTGGTTTAAAATTAGACAAACAGAGGGAGAAGCTGGGAATATAGACAAAGGACTGAAAGAGAGTCAGTGAGACAGAAAGCCCACAAAGGTTTTCTGATTCTTCTTCTTGCTTATACATTATTCACTTCAAGCTGTTGCCCAAAGGTACAGATCCAAACAGGTGAAGTGGAGGAAAAAACAGAGGCGAACAAAGTTAAGGTAAAACAGGGAGTGTGCTGTTCAAGGCCTATTAAATGTATACAACCCCCCCCCACCCCCTCAAAACAATATATTTAAAACATGATGTGGACATCGCTGAATGCCTTGCAGTCTTAAGCTTTGCAAAAAAAGAACAAAGTTTGAATATTTTAACATATGAAATGTTGGAAAGGTTTCAGGTTTTTTGCTTCAGCAAAGGCCATCGCATGCTAGTTTTGTCCCCTGTGACATACAGGGATGACTACGATCCTCGACTCTTCGAGATACAAGATTGGAGTTTGATGTTTATTTCATAAAGAGCACACAGAAATCCAAAACTTGGGGAGTACACATCCAGTCACAGAAGACAGGTGGCTCACGGGGGGCTCGTGTCCCACAGGTGCCACAGCAACAGGGGTACAACATTGTTTCATGTTACGACTGAGTGACAGTGCAACACACGCCATGTATATACACACACAGCATCCAACACACAAACACCTCAGCAGCAAAGAGCTTCATTTACATGTACGGAAATGTTTTGTTGTGTTGCTCAGAAAGATTATAACATGACCATATATCGTTTATATCAAGACTACACTGAAACGGTCATGAATTATTAAACAGATGTGAAACTACTTAACAAAACAAGACAAAAAAAAAAAAAAGCAGTGAATGTGGGCGCATCATCTTCTTAGGGCCAATACCTTCGGGACCCAGTGATGTCTACAGAGTATCATCTGTGCTTTGAGAGCGTAAAGTTTCTCTGGGCTCAAGGAAAAGATACAGCCGACCAGTTTGGGGTCGGAAGAAAACCACAAGTACACCACATCCTGGAAGTATTACATTTTTCAATGATGTGGGTAACCTTAAAGTACTTTCTAAATAACAACCTGCTGGTTACACAAAACTGCCATTCAGCCAAAATGTGGCCTTACAGAACACAGAATAAATTTAATAAAGCTAAACTTTCAACAATGGAAATGTGGGGTGGCAGCGTTTTTATTTTAGACTATAATACCGGCCGTCTCTTACTGCCTATTTCAGTTCAATTACCCTTGACCAATTAGCTTTTTTTTTTTCTCCCCCCTTTGAACTTGGCAATGCTGACATCAGATAAATGACTCTCTCTTTCTGATGGTTTGGCTTTTAAACCAGGTGCCTGTAAGCTCAAAGCCCGCAGGCAATCACCAGCCATCTCAAGTCAGCAGCAGATACTCAGACGGAGGTAGAATACAGAGTAAGGGACTGTCAAAATAACTCACAATGCAGCAGAAGGCTGTCAGAAAATTTAGGAAACTTCACAATTCTCAAAGTGGGCATAGTCTTAGACAATTTTGACTGCATCCTTAAGAAAAGAGTTTACTGCAAAAAAAAAAAAAAAAAAAAAGAAAGAAAAAAGAAAAGTGAGGCTGGCAATTATATAACATTAACATCCCCAAAAAATAATTAAACATATTGAAATCAGATAGTTACAAATGGCATTAATACTTACTTCTTTTCTTTTTTTGTTAAAAAAAAACAAACAAACAAAAAAGACAAATATAACTTGTTTGTTCTAGCCTACTTGCTTTGACTGGTAATTAATTCTTTATAAGAGGAGCGAAGGAAAAAAAAAATCACTTTTTGTGACAGCAAATTTTCTAAAAAACAAACAAACAAAAAAAAAAACAGAAACAAATCCTCATAGCTAGCATTCTGAAAACAGTATTCATGCATCTTCCAATGGAAATATAGATAATTAAACTCAAAGATTTCCAACACAGACAACACTCCAGGTTCCCTCACCACCATCTTCCACTGAGGAGTGCTGCTGTTACTGTAGACAGTACTATTTTAAGTACTGTGCATTAACTGATTGGAAAATAAAATTCCTTAGTTTTCCGCCTCAGCAGACACGGGCCAAATTAGCTAATTTCAGTTAGTCAATATCAAAATGCATTTCTATAAGGGAAAATATCAATTTTAATTTTCTGTTGCCATGGTGATCAAAAGCTAAATATTTAAACAACAACATATGTCCATCGGTCTTAAATAGGTCAACTAAAAATGGCCTCATTCTGCTCTTGTAGTTTTAACTAGATATTGACAGTGTGTTCAGTTTATTTGCTTTTAAGAGGCTGTTCTATAGCCAATGTTAACAGCAAAAGCTACAATGATAATGTATAGGAATGTCCCATATGCAATTATTCATTCCTCGGGCTCTGGTGGCCACACAAATGCCAAATGAGTGATTCAGCTGCAGGTTATCCATCTCCAGATGAATAGGCTCCCCAAGGTAAAGTGTGAGAAGAGATCTTGGTTGCCACACCCTGTTACACATGTCATGGGCAGGACGATAAAGGCTCGATTTGGGCAGAAATGCCGATGCAGCACAGAAGAACTGGGGGCTGGGGGTAGGAAAAAAAAAAAAAAAAAAAAAAAAGGGAGCAAGAGAGGGAAACAGGCATGTCAGCAGAAAGGACTGTCCAACTAATGCCCTGAACCAGAGCCCAAAATTACCTCCAACTCAATGATCCCATTCACAGCTTGGATGCACCCCCCTCCAAAGCCCTCCCTTGCTGGACAACACAAAAACCCCCTGTAACCTCTCCATGGTCCAAGAGTGCCTCTCTATTGTCTGCACATCACGTGATAACTCTAACTCAGACAGACACAAATAGTTTGCAGAGAAAAGGAGAGGGCAAGACGTTTAATTTGGGGCACAGAATGTGAACTCTTTGGCTCCACAGAGGCAAAGAAAATGTTCCAGAATCTCATCTTTTATTCCCGCCTGCCAACTGCACTCGCTGGAAGCCAGCATACTGAACTTCCACTAATGTGCTGTTAATGCGACAAGACTGAAACCTCTCATGTGAGATCGTCCCAGCATGCCATCATTTCATCTGAGAAGTGAGGTCACTGACAGTTGAGAAATACCCAGCATAGGTGTTTCATCAGCAGCTGCAGATATACGTGTACTAGTGCAAATACTCTGGTGTCAATCTCTTGACCTAACCCTAGCAAATCGCTCTACACTCCTGGACCGAATGCATAATTCACAAATGAATTTGACCAGGGTTAGCAGAGCCGGTCTGAACCTGGCAGTGACACAACGAAATATGAAGCAAAGGCTCACACTGAATGACATCCAAGCCAGCACCACTGTTTATTCGATCCTGTTGAGCCCCAATGGAGCTCTTAATTCAATTCAAACTGCTGTGATATGAAATTCTAAGCTGGTTCTAAACTGGGGAGAACACAGCAAATTAAGGTCAGCATTCTCTAGCTATGCAAAGACTTTTAGTGCAAACCACAAAAAAATATCCCCAACAGCATATTCTGTAATAGGCCAATTATTGCTTGAACTGCTAAAAGCACAATGTGCTAATGGAACACAAAGTAAGATTGCTGCTTGCTATGCGTAATTGCTCATGCATATGTTCTTTTTTTAGCGTAGGGTTTTTTTGTTGTTGTTTTTTTTAAGGTTATCATTATGAAAGCGGATTTAGGGCTGGTAAATAAGACCATTGTGTAACATAATTTTTCCTATTCCTCTTAATTAGAGATGTTTTTCTAAAAGCGCTTCAAGTGTGCTTTGTTTGTAAGATCATTCCATCAGAAAAATACTGGAGTGACTTATGATTGAATATGCTCCAGTATGAAAAGCTATGATGAAGGGATAGTAGAGTTTTCCATAAATAACATTCTTCAGAGCCAGTAAACAGTTTGTAGTCCAAGCTTTACTATGAGAACGATATTTAATTTTGCCAGCCTAAACACTTGAAGGCAGGGCCCTTCAAGTGCATGCATTTATAGAATGACATTCAATATGCCGGGGGATTTGCATGAAAAAATAAAATAAAAAATTTTCTTTGTGCAATGCTGCTACCAATTAAGATAGCTGAAGCAGAATAGCAGTGCTTAAAAAAAATATAACAAGGAGCCAGCTCATTTTTCTAGCTTGATTGTAGTGACCAATCCTCAAGCACTTTGTTTCACTCCTAATGCTGAAAGATCAACTGGTGAATTCTGGGAAGGCTTTCAGAAACATATTGACACTGTAATGCTTTATCACAAAACACACATGATTATCCAAATCGGGGAGAATAAGGCCATAAATAAGAAATTTATGTTTTATACCAAATACAGATTTTTATGCGGTAAGGGTAGGATAAACAAATATTCTTAATTTGCTTGACATTTTTTCAAATGACATCTAAAAATGTACACAGTTTTCTGGGTTAAAATCGTCTAATTTTAACAAACGCTTTTTTTCCTCAAATCATCCCTTAGATTTGCTACACATCTTTACTAGGCCATCCTAAATGGTAGAAAGAGCTATCCTTTTAAATTTGACCACTAGAATCTTCCCATACAACTAGTTTCCAAGTACATTTAATTCCTGTTGTAAAACAGGGCTCGTTTAACAGAAAATGTTTTTTGTTTTTTTTTTGTTTTTTTTTAAATAAACAGCATTTGTCATTTGAAAATTAGCAGCCTCTTTGGGTTTATATTGTATATGAACACCAGGGGAAACAATTATTTAAGGGCTTTGTTGAGTAAACAAAATGATTCTGTGTTTTCCATCAAGCTGACAGTCGGGCATTGTGTGGATTAACATGCCATTGGAGCCAAGAACTGATAAGGCTAAGCTACATCCTTCTGCAGTTATCAGTGCATAGCTACCAGGAATTTGTTCTGTGGGTTATTGAGACCAGCGACTTGACACAGAGGCTTTAGAGAAACATAAGGATCACAATGCCAAGATGTCAACCGCTTAGCAACTATGAGTCATTTTTACTTCTTTAAGTCATGTATGCATATGCGCATACATATTTATACTGTTACCTGACTGCACTAACTAGGTAAAAACCTATTATACAACATACGAGTTTAGAATAGACTAATATAGTAATACACAGCTTAGTCAAAATTCACATGGTTATATTTTATCTCCACGATCTGTTATGCTTTTTAACATTTCAACCTCGTTTATTTCTTCAACCAAAAATACTTCCAGGTTTTAAATTTGAATTTGTCAATGTAAAATGGATGGTATAAACAAGACTAATATGAGAGGTCAATAGCCAGAGATGATTTAGGATTAAAAACTAGAACTTATTAGGTATAATAAATACATACATTTTAAATCGTTACTGTATTTCAAGGGAAGTGTCTGTAGACCAGTGTTCACGATCACACCCACGGTGGGATTCAGGAAGATGAGGGCTCCTGTATGAGGGGCCGTTTAGGACAAAAACTATGTTTTGTCTCTCACACACTACTAAAAACTCATACACACACACAAAATATTAAAATTGCACATATAAACTATTAAAATGTCACACACATATATAATTTTTCTCTCACACACACACACACAATATACTAAAATAGCGCATACACACAAAAAATATCACATGCATACAATTTTTCTCACACAGAAAATACTAAAATTGCACATACACACTACTAAAATATCACACGCATACATTTTTTTTTCTCACACGCATACATAAAAACTAAGACTGCACATATAAACTAATAAAATATAGACTCATTTTTTTGTATATGCGAGACATTTTTTGCATGATTTTGTCCTAAATGGCCCCTCATACTGTAGCCTAGTACCTATTAAAGTCTCCTATACTTCGAGCCCTATGAAATCTGTTTTATTCTGCCCCCCCCACTTCCTCTTTCTCCATTTTTATTTTTCTGAATTTCAGTTTTCCCCCCTCCCCGATTCTAGCCACATTTATTGGCATGAATGAAAACAGTTTAACAAATCAATAGGCAGAGGTCTATGTTTTCCATTATTCAAGTTTCACAAGTATAACAATTTGCTATGAATCAGGAGAAACTTTAAATGGTTTTACAAGTTGTTCACAATCATTTGACTGTCACCATTTTAAAAAACTGAAAAATCATTAGCAAAACTAAGAATCTGAAGTTCAACATTTTTAAACAGTTGAACTCAAGACACAAATATATGTCATACAAAAAAAGTCCTGCAAACTGTATATTTCCATATTAAGCAGGGCCTTTGTTCATTTCTATTTCTTACATCGGTCACAGACGTCTCCATTGAAGTAATCACTGTCAGTCTTTCGGTGTAAAGCTCATGTTCCTGCAGCTGCAAGGAAGGCGGTGTTTCAGCGAGTTTTCTTTTTCTTCTGCTATGGCTGACCGTTTCTTCTGTCTGTGTGGAGAGGAGAGCCAAGTAGACCCAAACCTCCCCTGATTAAGTAACGACCGGCAGATGTTGTAAAGCTTTTCCTGTTCTGAAATATCAGCAAATTCTGTGAAATTCCACGTTTTATTGTGGACTCCGTTGAGTTACGGTGCTCCATCGTGCATTTTGTTTAAATCCATCTGCGGCGTCTACATAACGGAAATCATAGGGTCCTACATGCAGCCTTTACCATGTTAAATGGGTCATCCATGCAACAAGCATCACAAACAATTTCAGAATGTATGTTATCTGCTGGGTAGGATAAGACTAAGAACTAAAGCAAAAATGCTTGACCCGGATTTGAACCCGGGCTCAGATCAGCAATGCAAAAGGGCTGTTAGTTTCTAACTAGTAACTGACAACTCTAGGCCAATAAAACTAAAAAAAAAATAAAAAAATCTAGTCGCCAGCCAATATGTGGCTACATCTCTATTTTTCCAAGACACTTAAAACGTACGTCGAACAGTCTTGACTGAGTAAAAACACACATTTACTGTTCTGTTAGTTTAGGTGCCTTAAACAATTTTCTTTCACTCATCTAAATTATATTATTTCAATCAACATTGATGATCTACAAATTTTCTTATTCAGACAAAGATACAAACACACGACACAAAATGTAATGTTAACTATTCCAGGTCAGCATTATGTGATGTGTAATCTCAGGAATAAATGAAAATTGACTCCATAGCAGCTTATATAGAATAAGTAAAACATTTTAAGGCCCCTAAAACCTTGAAGCTCTGGCCAAAGTCCAACAGAAGTGATAATGCTAATTTTAGAAAATGCTCTGTGCTCTGTACATCCATCACTGCAGAGCCATGTGGTTGTCACGGTGCCATCTCAGGCATTTTCAGCAGGACAAAAAGTTAAACCTCATTCCCGAAGTCCTGAGGGGAGGAATATGTAACCATAAATCATTCACTTTCCTCTAACAAAAACTTAGAACTGTTTAAATAAGAGGAAAAGCCTTTACTTTCAAATTATTCAGAATCTTAAAATAATCTGCAAGAGCACAGGCCATGCCATTTTGATAGGGTGAAGTCTCTAAGACATTAAAATAAATGCTTTGCCTAAATTAGATGACAAAGCAGGTGTTACATTACTTGATCTTTTATTTGGAGGTTAATACTAAAAAGGCTAAAGACAAGTCTTCAAGGAAAGCAGCCAGCTGGTTTATTAGCTTGTCACCATGAGCCCCCCGTGCCTGTGGTTTCAAGCTAAGCTGATGTTTTCAGAGGAGGCTGATCATGAGGGCCAGGCTCTAAAAGTGCCTCAATGCAACCTGTAATGTCACATTATTGGGCTCTTTTGATCTCCAAAGCATAGACTCAAAGCTATTTAGTGCCTCCCCTTGATCATTTGTGTCAAAATACCATCACGAAAATCAAAGAGGCAGAAAAACATTCGGTGACCAGGGATGAGATAACCTCTACTGGCATTTTCACCGTGTCTTGCAAGACTTTTTAATGGCAGTGGAAGATGTTTTCAGACGCTGAGTTGTTATTATGGAGTGGAAATGTAGGGATGGGCTGCATGTTTGTGCTTAGAACTGTACCAATTATTGTTTCTCAGAAAGCAAAAACAAAATAAGTGCATGATGCTGCATTTACTGCTTGCAAAGAATATATATATATATATATACACACACCCATACATACATACATACATATACACATATATACACACGCAAACACACTTTTTAAACACAAGAAAAGCAAGCGTGTGGTCAGAATGTGGTGGGTTGCAAGACAGATGTGTGTGCAAAAGCATTAAAGGGTTTAGCTGAAGCTTGGAACATATTGTATCAATCAAATCCTGACCACTAACATATTGGCTGTGCATGCAGCAAAGAATTAACAAATGGCCTCATTTTGGGATTAGGCAGCATGAACAGCTGATGATAAATTATTCTACAGGAGTGGCTTAAGAGAACGTGGAAAACCTCATACCACTATTATATGTGAAGAAGAAGCTTACCAAGCTGTTGTAACTGTGGCTGCAAAGATGCAAAATTTCCAAACAAAAAGTAAAGCTATTAAAATGTTTGAGGGTGGGGAGTCAATTCCATCTCCTCAAAGTAAATCAGTCTGGACCGTTTGTCCATGAGAGAGAGAGAAAAACAAAATGGCCTAAATAAGACTTTGAGATTGAATAAAGTCAGACTGTGTTGTATCTCTGTATATGCACATATTAAATAAAATACACCCAACACGTTCCAAGACAATTAACAGACAGACAAGACCTTTACTGGGAGACAACAAGCCACACACTTAATTAAAACTTTGATTTGCACTGGACAAAGGTTTCCACAAATGAACGTTCAAGAAGACAAAGCTATTTCCCAGGAGATTGACCACAGAGCAACCCATTTGTACGTTATCAGTTTTGATAAGATTAGCACAGTTGTTTATTAGAATGTGATTAAATTCTGACAAATTGCCTAACCTCTTGTGTCAGCACTTGACAAGGAGTTCATTTAATGCTGAAAGGGAGCAGATCCAACCAATGCGAGTAATGACCACCGGGCATGATGGGTGCTGGTGGCCTCTCTTCGAATGAGACACACCCCCCCCCCCCGTACCATGTCACTCTGCCCCCACACCTTTCTGCATTCATTACAACAACATGAGTAACCAGCCAGAATAAACATGATGGTGGAGATAGGCAAAAGTCAATGCGGTGTAACAGGACAAGGATAATATTCAGTTTTATATGCACCACTTCCCGCAGACTCTTTAATGCGTTGTGTTTACACATTCACACGTGAGTAGAAGATCAGATGGCCTGCATAAATGGGCACAAAAAAAATAAATGAATCCAGCTAGACATACGGAAACTAGAACAAAACAACTAGGCATAAGAGGAAGTTGAATTTTGTTTATATGTAGAGTACAGAAGGCTTTCTACTCCAAAGTCTCTATTTTCATTTGACCATTTGCAATGTTAACTTTTGATGGAGAGATTCACGCTGGAATACCTCAGGACAACAGGACACACTGGGAAGCAGTCATTATTCACCGTTACAAATCACTTTCTAATGTACCCACAATGGCTTAAGAGCGAGTCACACAAAAATCTAGCCCCTTACAGATGTCACAAAAAAGGAAATGGCCACAGCGACAATAAAATGGGTGGTTGCTGTTAAGTTTGAATTTTAATACTGACACGATCTCCATTTTAAGATTCCATACTGTTCCACATGCAGGTTGCTGAAAAGGAAGGGATTTTCTTGTTTGCCTCATTAAAAGAAAAGCAGTCACGCTTTGCTTATTATTTTTAGGCTTCACTGACAGGAAACAAAAAGTAAGGGGTGAAAAAAAACTATATACACAGTAATAGCGGGATTTGGGTCACACATTCTTTGAAAAACATTTGCTGTATTTAGCAAAGTCTAAATAAATTAATAATAATAAAAAAAAGAGGCATCAAAGTTTGCTATAGAGTAAATCCTTGTGGTCCCCAGCCAGCACCTAATGAATAAATAAAAATGTACCTAAATGTACATTTCATAATGTGAACATGTTCATAAAAATATTTCCAAGAAATTCTAAGCATTAGAAGCTCATCAACGCTCATTTCTCTATCTAGACTTGAAAAGTGTGAAGAATCAAATTCAATACCTTTTCAACACTGCATACAAACTTTATACAGAGATCTATCTTGCTTGATTCTCTTTCTTGATTCACTCCCAATAAGGATGAGCAGGTTTTTATTTATATCTCTATACTTCCAAATGTCAGGCTGGTTGTGGGGGTTGTCATTGCCATTTAATTGTTTGTCTCAATTTTCTTGAAGTTCTCTCCAGGTTTTTTTAGTTCTTAAGATAAAAGCTGCACCATAACTGAGAATTAATGCCATCCATGCAACCAGTTAAAAGTGTTTCACTTTAACTCGCCTGACAAAACATGTATTTGCTTACCTTGTCATAGTATTATGCATCGTTTGTGTTATTTTTGCCAGTTAACCTCAAAAACCAAAGGACTATTTTTCAGCTGTCATTTTGGGTCTTGAAAGCAGAAGAATGATCTACTTGGTAGATAACCTACCATTTTAGATATCTTGATTGTTCATCTTCACCTGCTTACATTTCATGCGTGTTAAATAATTTTGTACTCCAGATTTGTTAGTTTGTAAAATAGTTAGCTATTTTACAGTAATTATGGAGATAAATCTTTGTACAACATTTCTTGATGGAGTTCTATTACACCCAATTTCCATAGATTTGTATTTTAATTTCTAAAATGATAAAATAGCATATTAGAAAAAAAAAAAAAAAAAAAAGAATTCTGAAAATGTATTAAGACAAATTCAGAAGTTCACTCATTCAACAGCTGAGATCTGCTACAAACAAAAACTTCTGCACTTTACCATATGCAACTCGGATGAATATGATTAACATGTCTTCAAGCAAAATAAATTGCAACCACATTCCAGTCAATGATGACTCAATACTAAAGTACATGCAAGCGACTGCTGATGAAAAAGACCTGATGTATGCTCTCTGCCTTAATAGGAAAGAGAAGTCTGCCTGTTTTGCATAGCTCTGTCAATCAAGCACAAAATGCAAATTACGAGCTCAGGTAAAGACTGACACAGTTCACTGCATCCAATCACAAACGTAACCACACACACAAACATCTTACCATCTTTAATTTATACTTTTTTCTTGAAAATAAATATGGATTTGAACATATATTTATAATTCATTCATGCAGTCAGCTAACATACTGTGTTACTGCATTTAGTATGGATAGCCCACGAAATTCCTTCTCTGCCTTCTGCTTTCAAGAAGTCAGGGTATGGAAAGAAAAGAAAGGGGAGGAATGTGAATCCTGCTTGGCCAGGAAACAAAAGCGGCAGACAAAGGAAGATGAGGCTGGCAGTCTCTGGAGAAGACTATAATGCAAGATCTATGCTGCTTTTGTGTCTCTCAAGCTAAAGAAAAATTATTTGAATTGCACACAACAAAGAAAACATACTGAATTCCATTTTTTTTTCTTTACACTGAACTGAATTGTTCAGATTTATAATGATTTGGAAACTGTTTTACCTTCTAAATTTAAAAGACAAAACATTAAAACACATCGGTGTATTTTTTGGAGGTGTGAACCAAACAGTGCGACAACTGCTTGCCTATATTTTTCATTTTTATTTGCATGGCCTACACCACTCATCACAAAGCACATCAATCTCTCAGAAGCACCTTTATAAAAGCAAACTACAGATCACTTTTTTTTTTCTTGGAATTGAAAAAAGTTGCAAAAAAAAAGTAAAAAAATAAAAATAAATCCATTATCGGAACATTGATATGGAAGAAAAAAATTGCACAGAAGGTTTAGGCTACCTGCCAATACGCAGAGAATCTACATCTGTAATTTCACTTTTGAATCAATATGTGCCAGGTTCAGTTTGGCATGCAACTATCCAATACTCAAAGACAAAAATGAAAAAAATAACAGAAGACTAAGGCTGGGTACAACACTTCAAGCAGAAGCTTTCACATCAGCACCCGCATGGGTTTTCAAATGTGCGACAGCTTGTTACTAAAGGAAGTAAGCAAACATGGAGTATTCAACTGTTTGTATACTCATACAATTATTGTCTTAATATGTTAAGCAAGCTGATTTTTTTCTCCCGTCTTTGTACTTGGTTGATTTCTGAAAAGATAAAGCCAGTACTTTGATGCTTCTGACCGCAAACTCACTTTGACCTGAGTGACCATCCCCCCCACGTGTAGTTTGTGCTTAAATAGATGAGCTAAGTAAACTAAAAACATGGTTTATTCTTTAACTGACAGAGAGTGATATTGGTCTTTGGCAAAGCAAATAATCTGTGTTCCAAGGCTGAACATGAAACCACAAAAACAGGGAAAAAAAAAAAAAAAACTGCTTTTAAAATGAGATCTGCCAATACTTAGGTATGGCATTGTCTCTGTACAACGTTCAGAGCTTGGCCCACAGGCCTAAATGATTAAGAATGATCATCTTCCAAACAATCTTTAAAGGTACAGTCCTTTTATAAAAGAATAACACCCCAACTGCTCTACCACTGAACAGAGAAGCATGGGAGTTATCAGTAAGTGGCTCATATTTAAACAGACAAAATTGTTCTGTCTCACCCAGGGGGATTTAATACTACACTTCTGTGGAATCTGCAACTTACTTGACCTTTTGAAATTCCTCAAACTGAATGATGGCTTCAGATGCTTCAGCAAGTTTGTAGTGCACTGCCTGACTTTTCGGCTCTCACTCTGTAGGGCAGCTTGCATAAGGGCTTGTGGATGTGCGCTGATACTTTCCTATACATCTGCCTCAGTCAAAATAACTCCAAACAATGTTTTTGTTTTCATCTTGAGGGTTGTCTGCAGACGTTTTAAACATCCAGCATCAGCTGATGTTTAACCACTTTTCTGATCAGCTTTCACTGTTCAACTAAGCCACCACCAGGGTGGAGAGAAGCATCTGCAACGCTGCAGTGCTTAGTTGTGTGCCAATTCAGGAATATGAAAACAGATCACTTAATGGGTTTTGGCATAAATTACTTTAAAATAGATTTTTTTTAAGAATTGATTAAATCAAATTAGATTTTGACATCTGTGGTGATATTTCTTCATTTAAATGTTTTTATAATGTGAAATTCACCATTAGAACATGTCAGCCTATACATAGCTGCAAAGAATTCACACCCTTGTAATTTGGTTTAAGCAACATTAATATAGTTCACATTTTTAGATCCTAAAGGCAAAAAGACATTTTTGAATGTTTCAAATATCCATCTGAAACATAACCTGTGTGCTGCAGTAGCACTTTCATGTGTTAAAGAGCAAGCAGGATCTTTGAAAATCTGTAAACTACTGATATTTGCAGTCTTTGCATCATGACGCTTCTCAGACTAAAAACATCAGATGGCAATGATTAATCTTGGAATCAGTCCAGCACAAGAATAGTTTGTCTCGCATGCATCTTGTGTTGCTTGAGCATTACCATGTGTGGAGTGAGGCTGTGCGAGTGGACTTTGTGAGCTGAGAGGCCTCTTACTTCGATGTAATCAGCTGAACTGAATGGCTTTAGAGACGGGATCTGTGCAGCTGTGCTTTATTCTAGACACAATGACTCCCAGATTAAGGAAACTGGAAGGAGAGAGGAAGAGAATAAACGATCACAGCGATGCAAGGAGTTGGTGGTGGTGAGGGGAGGGGAATCCAAGCACATCTGTCCTCAGTTTGTATGCAGCTATGACAAAACCACAAGTAGGCCCATGTACAAATCTGTCTCTGCTTGGAAAGGCCGTCTGCAGAAACGTTTCCAGACTGTGGCTTTTTAACATGAGGGCTCGTGGGAATACTCTGTCGCCTCTCAGTGATAGCACTGTTAGTCAGGGTCACACTAACATTGACAGTGGTGGCACAAAGAAGCAGGTGGCGCAACATGTGAATCAAGGGAGGCAAGCCTTCCATGCTACCATGAATCAGATTCAGTGTGGTAAGATGCAACAGAAATGTGGTGTTATCCAGTTTTAATGGCTTAGAATGTCAAAACAATGCCGCGATTCATTACAGAGCAAGAATATTCTTGTCCAAATACGCAGCTCTCTTTGAAATCTTCCCTTTTGTACGTGTTTTGGGCTGTGAATTGGGTTTTCGACCTTTCGATGTGCAAGTGATCATGTTGCTTCCACTTGCCATCCTTACCAACCAATTCAAAGATAATAGGAGACTATCTGGAGGGAAGGGAGGTGTTAGGTTTGCTTTGTGGCGTGCCTACATTCTGCCTCAGTGAAACCTTTCAGACTAACAAACAACATGCAGGTTCACAGAGTGTTATGCAAACAGAGCAGAGATCCACCAGGAAGACATCCCACTAATGCTGGGAGCCATTCAAAGGACTTTGTATTCCCCACAGAAAGTAAGTGATTAAACAGTGCACCACACTCAGTCACCCGAATCCACCAACCGGTTCTTTGGGCAGCCTTATTTTCCCCAAAAAGAATGTTCATTTCTATGCATTCAATAATTGGTTGGGAATCCCTTAATGTATCAATGCGACATGACGTGGAGGCAATCGACCTGTGGTTCTGCTGAGCCTAATGGAAGATTAGGCTGCTTTGATACTTGCCTTTAGGTCATCTTTATTATTGGGTCTGGTGTCTCATCTTTGTCTTGACAATACCCTACAGATTCTCTGTGGTTTCAAATGTTCCCACCTTTTTTGAATAAGTCTGAAAAGTGTGGGATGCAAATTTTTTCAGCCCTGCCAAGACAATTTCATGCAAAAGCTTCTTTTGCTGCAATTATTGCTGCAAGAACTTTGGTGAATAGTTTCTGCAAATCTGGAGATTGAAATGTTTCCATCTGCTTGCATTGTAAAATACATCAAACACAATCCAACTAGAAGGAGCACATTTATGAACATCAAATTAAAAGTATTCAAGTAGATTTAAGTCTGGACTTTGATTCCATCACATAAGATTTTACATTTAGGTTCCTTAATCTGCAGGAAGATTAACCTCTGTTCTAGTCTCAGGTGTCCAACAGGAATCCACTTTTAGTTGAACATCTTGGCATAAAACTTGTTTGTGATGCATAAAAACTTGTACATTATATTTTTCACCCACAGAGGTGACCATTTTTTGTTTCTCATGTGCAATGTATGCTGGGTCAATGATGCAGGTAGGTTATAGTGGACCAACACTTTGACGTGGTAGTTGACGAGAGCATTCCATAAAATATCTGTATTGAGGCAAATTGCCTCAATATAACGAGGCAATTATAATGAGATATAATGGCACATTATATCTCGTGTGTGATGTGCCTGGCACATTTGTGACTGCTTGTGCCCTATTATTTAGTATATTAGCTAGTGCTAACATCATTAGCAAGAGCTAATACAGAATCAAAATAAACTGGATAATGAATGAATGTTTAAAGTGATGAACACATTCTAATATATTTGAGAAAATCTTCTGATCTTGGAGACTGGAGCTCCTTGCAATATACATGCTCCTTTTCGAGTTCCATTTCCAAGCACCAGCTGCACAAACACCAGCTTTTTCAGCCGACTTTCTCCTCTTCATCAGTTTGGTCCGCCTCATTCTCATTTCTACTCTGAATTGTTTCAACGCGATTCGGTTCAAATTAACAGGGCTGAACGTCGACATGTAAAATAATCTCTTCTGGTTGGACAGAACAGCTAGCGCTGTAGCATCTAGAAAAGGCCGTCTCCTCAGTATACGCTGCAGTGTAAACATGGCGACGTCCATGTGACAAATTGTCACATGGATGTTTAATTTTATACAGCTTACAGTATGTTTACATAAAAAATGTTTCTCAAAGTCTATTACTACAATTAATTATGAATCTTTTGAAGTAGTACCCAGCATCCCTGCTCATCAAAAGAATCTCCACATAATTATGTTGCCACCATCTTAACTGCGGACAGCATTCTTGGTGCTGTAATTTCTGGTCAATAAGCTGCAGCTATGATGCGGCTAATACACAACTTTTTTACCAGAGGGTTTTGAAAGGCTGGCCTGCTGCACGAGGAAGCGCACTGTATAAACTCAAAAGTGAAAAAAGTGACATTGAGAGTGAAACGAAAGAGAGACTGAGGAAGTGTGTGAATTCCGACACTGAAGAAGATTCCGTCGGTGGTTTTAGTGTGCGGGAGGAAGATGCAATCATTAACTTTTCTTGGTGGGCTACTGGATTTTTTTTTTTTTTTTTTTAAAAGCACCCATGTTACAGGTGCGCATTTCAAAATTTTAAAACTAAAAATCTGCAAATATGTTGCAGCATTGACACCTGCAGCTTATAGACCAGTAGCCTGCATGTACAATTTTTTATTTTTTTTAATTTTATTTTCAAGATTAGTGAGTGCGGCTTATATTCAGGTGTGTTCAATGGTCTGGAAATTGGCATTTGTGCCATGGTCTATTATTGAAGGCATTTGGTTGCACTAGGGCTGTAAAATGATAGATTCTACAATATTTATCGATTTTTTTTCTACCCTCGAGGTATCGATTTTTCATCTGCGAGTATCGTTACATTAAACCATAGGGGTACATATACCGTCTTTTTAACATGTCTGGTTTGTGACGGCGTAGCAGCAAGACTCCTCCTACCCCAGTCTCACTTTCAACTTGTGCTTATAGTGCACATTATAAAACTACACGCCAGTTTTTAAATTGTGTTAATGGGCCAAGTAAAACCGGAGTAATGCTAAAATACGTAAACCATATTTTTCCGAATATTAGAGAAATGTCAAAAGCCGGCTTTCCCAGTTATGTGAAAGGGAGCTTCCAAACGTAAAAAACGAAACGCAACATTAGATTCCTTTGTTTTTGTAAATCTCAAATCTTCAATAAATAACGATGAGCTGTATTTTGTGGCTAAGAAATGAAGCAAATTTGCGCAAGTAACCGTGAAAGAGAAGCAGAACGGAGTAGCGGCTCAAACGGAGTAGCGGCAAGAGCAGTGAGATCGTGAAATTAATGCAAAGTTTGGATATCGGAGCGACTAGTGGCATCCACTTCGTGATTTGTTTTTAGCTTAGTGGTTTATGTTCTGTATATAAAGGATATATAAAGTGGCGCTCTGTTTTGAGATGGAAAACGAAGAGGGGAAACTCTCAGCCAGAGTCTGGGAGCAGTGAGGACTGTCATGATGACGATGGCGGATCGATCATTCTTATTAGCAACTGACAAAGAGTACCAGAGACAGAGTACGATGAGATCCTGGTAGTCTGAGAGGCAGCTACTCAGAGATCCAAGCAGGGGATTGGCGGCGCTGCGCAGCTGCAAGGAGTCAATCACTACAGGTTGAGGCAGAGCCACTCCCCCCAGCAGCTAGTAGTAAACAGCTTACAGCCACGGCTAACTCCAGGAACCAAGGTAGAAAAGCCTTTCCCTATAGTCCAAAAGACTTATTTTACTCCAAAATGCATCCACAGTATGTCCAAAAGAAAAACATAAGAGCAGTCATTTGAATATTTAGAGTCTACAGAGGCTGATAATCTCCCCACTCAGCTCCTGGATCACTGTTGAAACGTTGAGTTTTATGTAAAATCCACATAAATTAAATGACAGAAACATTTTTTTTTTTTACTGCATCTTTGATTCATTTTGTCCAGGTGTAGACTGTTAGACTCTGTCCAATTAGTTAGTGCTTTTAATCAGTTTTCAGCTAATTAAATCCAAGTCTATGGAACACAAAATGTCACTAAAATTACTCTGTCCTATTTTTATTCGTTTTTAAAACCGTATGTAGTTTTTATTTTTTTTGCCTATTTTATGAGCTACATTGTGTTGGTCTTTCACACCAAATCCCAATAGAATAGATTAAGGTTCATGGTTGGAATGTGTCAAAGTGAAAACATTCAAGGAGGTATGAATATATTTTGCAAGGCACTCAACAAAACAGGAACGATATTTCACAAGTTCTTTGTTGGAAATAATTAAATTTTTCCAGGTGAGTTCCTGCATTATGTAAAACTACAATCGCTCGGCCAGCAGATACAAGTATAGCAATTCTCAAGACTTGAAACTGATCCGATTTTTTCCCAAGAGCATGAACAGCACAAGAGGAGTGATGGTGCCCGCATGTCCAGGTCTGCAGTTTTTTTTTATTGTTATTATGATGTGCATTGCTTCTTATGTGAGGCTGTTCTCTTCACTTATCCACCTTCCTTTGACTCACTGGAGTCAGTGCATGAATTAAGTTATCTTACCAGTCCATTCCCCATCAACTTAATCTCATTATTTTCACAGGCTGAGAAAACTGTACAGACAGGAAGGTTGTCATCTATTGTCTTCAAAAGGATATGTGTGTGTACAGCAGATGTGTAAGCATGCTCAGATGAATCTAGCAAATTAGGCAAGCTAACCAGGGGTGATAATATAAACGTTCATTTATTCCTCAGTTTCATATCTTCAATGGTGAGGACACAGGTGCCGATGAACTGATATTATCCTAGCTTCAACTTCATTTTCTCTTGGACCGAAGAGGACTTATATGCCAATATAAAACAGACAATCAAGATGTATGACCTAATATCTCAGTTTATATGAATTCAATAGCATGTGTCTATTGGGCTGCTTTGTTGTAGATGAGGGGAGTAAAACAAACTTTAATATCCCAGTGTGTTAGAACTGTTAAGGATGAGAACGGAGAGCATTTAAGGTCGTAACTCACTGTGTCTACCTCTCTGTGGTTGTGCGCTGTAATCCTCATGCTAATTTCACATGAGGGTCTAAAAAAGGCTGACACAGCAATAATAAATAACATTCAGTTGACACTTTTACAGCTATGCTCATTGCCACAATGCCAGCACAGAATTTGCAAATCTCAAATCCTTCCCACAAATATATATATTTTTTTAAAGCAAAGCATGACTGTAACCAATTTTGAAGGTTATTCATCAGCAATAATAATTGTTAGAAGAGTTGAGGTTTTGACAAGGGTGATGAAAGCAGCAAAATATGGCAAATATGTCATGCTATGAGATCACAGGCTGCTGACCAGCTGTGTCTGTTGATGTGGGGGTGAACTGTTCAAGCCTATTCAGCATATGGTTTGTATCAAGCAAATCTGAGACTTTCTGAGTTTAGAAAACAAAAGTCTCATGTATTTGCAAACAGTGAAAAACCCATCTTGAAATCTACTTCGACGTGGAAAAAAAAGCTGATTTACTTGTGCAACCACATAGTTTAAGTTAGTGGAATAAAGAAAAGATGTCATGAAACCAAGCAACTGTTTTGACCCAAGAAAAAAAAAAAAGCAAAATATTACAGTGAGTGCCATTGGCTGTATAGTCCTATGAATATTGAGTTGTTTGCTTCATTTTACAACTTATCATTCTTGTGGCTTAGATTGCTTTCACAAGATGCTAGAGAAGTACAGCACAGACAAGATATCCAGCTATTTATAAAATCTGAAAGAAGTACTAGAAGAGCAAAGCATCCATTCACCTTTAGATTAGTCATCCGACCCAAGATTTTATGTGCCGACACTTTTTTCCATATCTAAAGTACATATTAATTGGTACAAGAGCAACACTTCAAAACTCCTTGCAGAGACTCAAAGTTAACAGGGTGCTGATACAAGAGTGAAACATTTCTCTATATGCACACAATATTTAAACGACAGCAACAGATTAGCATAAAAAATTACTGTGTATAAATTTACAACATCAGCCAACAAGCTAAAACATTAACCCAGCAGCTGCCAATCATGAAGAGGTAAAAGCTTCACTTATTGAGCATGAAGGCCATTCTTACTTTAAAGAGCATTATTCCGTTAATGCTCTGCACAGAGCAAAAAGCAACATGTGTGCAGGAAAGAGGTGTTGAACTACTCAAAAGGTGAAAGCCATTATGTTCAGCTGTCCAACCTCCATTACTGAAGTGTCACAGAGGGTTCTGTTATGTTCATTAACACTACACATAAAAAGACAAGAGGTCAGCTGATTAAAGCAAATAAATCTTAAGTCTTTTTGTTGGTCTTTGAGAGGAAGGAATCCTGGTTTCCCTTACACATTTGCAAATATGTTTGCTCTAAATCCTTAATACAGGCCACGTTAGAATCGGTGTTGAATTACTTTAAAATACACAAAAACATATGAACTACGTATATAGTAGGCAACTTGTTGTGACCATTTTCTTTATGTTTCTCCAGAGATGCCAGCCGTCAAGGTAATGCAGCTAGCGGGTTATTACACAAATAATGCCAACCATTCCCTGTCTTAAATGATGAATGGCAATGCAGTTAACTAAACTACTATGTAAAGTAGTGTTCATACCATTTATAACTATAGAGTAGTTGTCCGAATGTGACCTTAAAGTTCTGGTGGAAAATATAAAGTATATAAAACCAGAAAATGTTAACTTATACAGATTGGTTAAAATACGGGGATGGGTATTGTCCATGAACCTCAGTGTGTTGTTTCATCTTACAACACACATCCCCCATCCTTTGTGCACAGGGACAATAACATCATCTGGAGGCTTCAGGGGGGTCTGCATGCCTGAATGGATGGATCTGGTTACCTTCTCAACCTCTGCTGTAGCAACTTATAGCTGCATGCAAACAGGTTTATTTTCTTACACCTGACCTGTTGTCTCAGTTACATAAATGCCTCAACATACTGCCTGCTTAGATGCAAATAGAAAAATATACACAAAAGTCAAAGTATAAAATTCCACCTTCATATCTGGAATAAAAATAAATAAATAAAATTATATATATATTTGTAACAGAAACCAAAAAGCAAAAATCTCCAGTCTTAGTATTAGAAAAAAAAAAAAATCATGTCTGTTTTTTGTGTACTAATTTACATGATGTGGGTGTAAAGAGGTCAAAGATCAACCACATCACAAATCCCTTTGAGTTCAAGCTCACAATGGGCAAGAGCTGGATGCTTTTAGCCTAGCGGCAAAGGGGAGAGTGGCGTTACTCCATCCCAATTCCCTGCACCTCCACAACATCCTGTTATTCACAGTGGTTACCACTTGAAAAGAATCTCACAGTGTGCACTGTAACCTGAAGCGGTCTGCTGCGTATCAGGTTTTCACCGCATAAGGAGAGATGGAGAAATCGAAAGAAAAGGAGGGGGGAAACTTTCTGAAACAAAGACAAAGGGATAAAAGCTGAGCTCAGCTTGTAGTCATTTTATTGTGTTCTGGTGTATGGTGGGAACTGTTGGGCTCTATTCAGGTGTCACACTCCATTAAAAGCTCATCCATTAAAAAAAAATAATAAAAAAAATGTATGTCCTGTTCTTGCAAAGTTGTAAAGAAGGAACATTTTTGCTTTGACTTGTTTAAAGAGTATTGGCTAACACGAGCATTCGGGTTAATTGCTTGCTAAGGGGTTATTGTATGCAAAGCATGGAAGTCAGAGGCCAGAAACTCAAGCTGTCCCTCAAATGTTCAATATGCTGGTTTGTAGTTTTTTGTAGTTTTTTTTTTAAATGAAATAGATCTGCATGGCTTATGCAGATGGAAAACCAGCAGGATGATCTAATGGTGACGCTTCTACTTTGTGTTATGTGCAGGAAGGGGATAAAATGTCAGCTGCTGAAACCATGGATACAGAGAACACCTGTGGGCAGTGTCTAGTATGGAGCAAATATAGAAAAAAAAATATATTTTTTCCTTCTTTTTCAGTTTTTCTTTTGAAAATTTTTCATATTCAATGAGAAAAATGTTACAAACGTGTTATTCTCATTTTAACTTTAATAATAAAAAAAAAAGAATAGCAACTCATAACTTCAAAAAATAAAAAATAAAAACTTCAAAATTCTAATTTTACCCACATTTGAATTTATTCAGTGCAACTAATTCAGTTTGCTACAGTCTGCTTGGAATCTCAGTCTTACAGCACACAGCACACAAACAATAAGGAACCAAACATGAATTGGGTGTTCTAAAACTTATAAATGTGTGGCACCTCTCATGCTGGTCACAAATCAAGCTGAACAGAAGAGAAAACTTTGCGCAGTATTCAGGTGGAAACTGCAAAAATATTGATCCATTCATAATACAAAGTCCCTGCAGGCTGCTAAACCTCATCAGCTGGAAGCAGTGATGGCGGCATTTGTGCTTTCAAGAACATGCAGAGGCACATAGGTGTGGAAAATGCAACATTTCTGATTAACCGTTAACTATATGAACTGCATCTCAGAGGCCTTTAAGCACAAACAAAGGTTTAATAATAACTAAATATGACGAGAAAAAAAAAATAATATCACCTGGGATAATGAATGAAGCTCAATAGGAAAACCATGAAAACCTAACAATTCTATTTATTTTGATTCAAAATAAGAAAATGTTTCACAAATCAGACAAGTGGTTCTAGTGCAGAAAAAAGACTTCCATTTATTATTAGAAAATCAATATCCGTTTAAAATTTAATGTACTTTTTCTTTCTTATGGTTTCTGTTAGTGAAAAGTTGTCCACTTTATTATTGACCAGTCTATATATTTTAGATATATTTTAATCCAGATTCATTAGAACAACTAAAGTCCTTCGTTTTTATGATAGGAAGATGTAGATGCCAACGGTAGTATTAGTGGCCAGAGGAATTCTCAGTGCTTAGAAATGCAAGTTCATCTAGATTTTACGTAAATCCACCATCCTTCCTTTTCCAAACTATAAAACTGATAGACTGAAAGCACCACTCAAACATAGTGGGTTGTTTTTTTTGTTTGTTTTTTTTTTTTAAATAAGTCCACACACCAACCCACCTTTCCTAAACGTGAGTTTTGGGAACAAAAAGTTACTAGAATTTTGTGCCCATATTTATCAGTCTGGATGAAAAATACAGTGAACACCAACAGAATGACTTTGCTTCACCAGTTGAACCATTACTTCATGTCAGCTGCTGAAACGTTTTGCTGTCATTGCTTATGTCAAACCCAATTATGCTCATTTTCCTGTTAAAGTGGCCCATTGAGAGCTGAGTATTTTACATTAATGTAACATATGGAAAACGCCGAACTGAGAAATGGCAGCACCCAAGGTTTGGATTTAAAAGAAGGACAGACAGCTGGCCTCTTGAGGTGTGACAGCGGCAAACTTGTATGGAATTCAATTCCCTTTTTATGGCAGCAGAATTGTGGAAAAAATTGTCGAGCTTCTCTGGTAAGAACATTAAAGTTTTTTTTTTATGGCTCCGCAGGCAGAGAGCAGGTCAGTTTAATGAGAGGCAATGTCCAGCCCTTGCTCCTCCTCATCTTTTACTGCATGCTGACTTGGAGCACACATTGGACCCTCAGCCATATTAGGCACATCTGGCCCCTCCATCTACAAACATGGCTCTTAATAGGCAATTACAAAGTCCAGAGGCAAGGAATATGCTTGGATTTATAGTTCCAATGTATCAGAACCAGGAATCCCCTGTCTATCAAAGGCACATTAGGTTATATGAGACAGGAGGCCACTCAGACCTAATAAGCCTTATCCTTTGTAGAGAATGGCCATTACACTTCCTCCTTCCATGCAAGCCTAGCCATCAGCTCCCAGTCTAGGAAATTAAACAAATGACTGTCATCCTCAGTATTACAATTAAAGCTTAGAATAACATGAATACTCAAGCTCATTAAAGCTAAACTCCCTCGGCAATGGAAAACTGAATTATAAATGATTTATAAGGCAGACATCTAATGTGTCTGTTTTGCTTCACCCTTTCAAAACGAAAGCCATAAGTACAGTCTGACGGTATGAAGCAGCTTTCTTTGTTTGACAGGGCTATTTGAGTTGCCCCAGACAACCTAAAGCTTTCGTCAAGTTGAACCCATTTTATTTAAGTTCATTTCACTCTTCCCTCTCTTTTGTTTGCAGTTGGGGGTCCTAGATTTTATTCTTTTATGTACTGCCCTCCCCCTTGGGTTTCAAACAACCATGTTATCTATGTCAAATCCATTGGCGACAGCCCGAGGGAGTCAATATGGAGCCATTAGATCCTCCACTTCTTCTGCAGAGTTCACAGGCGGAAATAGCTTGAACAATCGAAGAATGAAGGGGAAATATAAGAGAAAAAAGGCAAAAAAGAGTTGCTCATACAAATAAAATCATATGTGTTCAGCCTGTATTAAAACTTAATAGTTTCAGTTCTTAGTCTAGCTCCCGCCCCCCACAGAGCACCCATCAAACAACTCGGGACACAAGTGTCCAATTTTAGATAAAAAATAAATAAATCAAATAGGAACACAAACATATTAGGAAAAAAGAAACTTAGGACCATTAGCCCTGTTGATTAACAAGAGCTGCTCCATATTGTTACAGGATTGAAAATATTCTAATCGTGAGTCAAAACCTTCCAACAGGCTAAAAACAGTTTCTTAAATATTTATGCTACATGACAGAAAGAGGATAATTGATGTCAGGATTACATTATACTGTAGTATTGTTATCAATTAGGCCACATTTTCCTTCCTGCTCTTTTTGAACTTTAGAACTTAGTTATTTTCATCAGGTCTAAGCTTGAAAGAAAGCTAAAGTCCGTCCAACTGGCAAAGCCCTTGAAATATTTTAACCAACTAAATGCTGCATCCAAGCTGTCCATTCTAACTGGAATATTACACAAACTGAACTTGCAATAACTGTTATGAATGACCGTGCAGCTCTAGTTAAATAAAAACAAAATAAATAAACTTTTGTATTCCAGTTAGCTCTCCTGCTGAAGCCGCTTACTGCTCCTGTGTATTCTCCCGAGTTACTACTTTAAAAGTTTCATATAACTTCCAGTGCTCCAAGTCTGCATAAAGCACAAATATTTATTTTGTGTTTTCTCATTTGCAGCTCTCAGATATCTCTGAAGATGGTGATGCAGAACGGCAAAGCGCTCACTCTACAGCAGCCGACTTCACTGAGAGCAGGCTTCTGTAACAGCCTCGGCACATTGTTTAAACTTCAAGTTATATACTAAATCTACAAAGACAAATGCACATAGGTTTTTTGATTTACAGTTTAGGAGATCATATGCATGTATTTGTGTGCAAAGGTTTTTGGCTGACATAAAAAATTCTAAATTAAATTATACATGACCTACAGTTGTCTGTACTAGTGGCATAAACATGATATGCGAATACTAGATCAAACCCCTCTAACTTTTTTTTTTTTTACAAATTCATTCACTTCTAAATTAAAGGAGAAAATTTTAAGTATATAGAAAAAGATGCTGCCAAGTACACACACACCTACCTCATCTTCTCTTGCTTTTCCAGTCTTTTTTTATTATAGCAATTAACACTTGCCAACAGCCTCTCACTCCCCTGTTCTGAGCTGCAGGTGTGAAGAGATCAACGTGTGACCTGATGAAAGACACATTGCCATTGCGCTGCCTAACAGTCATTTCCCCACACTGATAGGCCTTTCTTTATTTAGCGTAGCCTAAGGAGGTATGCTCAACCACTGTGCAAAAGAACACGCACACACATGCAGACACCCCAAAAATAAACCAGACCACCAGCACAGTCCATTGGTCACACATTAACCACAGAAAACCAGTCGTTCCCCCACCTGACTTGATAGCAAGTCTCCGAACGGAACGCAGGAAGGAAACCGGAGAAAGCAGCACCTAGTATCACAGGTAAAAATATGAATCACCACCTCAACAGCACTATTTCTCCCACTCTTCCGCTTTTGCGTCCAGCGGCCTAGGCTCCAGAAGTGACAGTGAATACTAACAATACGAGCTTGTGTCTCCTGGGCTCTGAATCTGCCGGCGCAGTGTGGAATCATAAATGAGCGATCCTGACAGAAAACACACAGGCCTACAGAGAAGGGGGGGAGAAAGAAAGAAAAAAAAAAAAAAAAAAAAGGGGGTGAAGGATGAGCAGCAGAGGAGGCAATGAATTTAGAGGTTGGGGATTTTTGATATGACAGGGGGTAGTTATTTGCTGGCAGCAGCAAGTCCTTTACCAACAAAGGGCCTTTCATATTTCCTGTGAACAGACACAGAGACTCCCATTAATCCCAGAGGGAGGCCTCATCCCAGGCTTCTCCCCCACACATAAATTACACTTCTTATGCCCTTCCTCCCATTACTGCACAGTGTTTACAGCATAAAGAGAGAAGGAAAAAAAATAGGAATTAGGCAAACAACCTTAATGTGTTAGGGCAGCCATAAAACAGTTATGTCAACACTAACTCATAACACATGTGACAACATTTGCTTTGCGCCATGCCAGTTGGTGGCTTCCACTGTCTCTTTGTCACTCCTCCGACTATTTCACCATGTCTCACTTGGATGCGTCATCCTCATATAGGAGGAGTGGAAAAAGTGTTGCCCAGCTGTCACGTTTTTTTAAACAGATGAAACGGGCACAGGACATGCCAATCCCCACTTATCCTGCACTGAGCGGAGTTATATGGTGGCACACAGCTGCCTGTGTACACATGCTTATACCCCCTTGGTGGTTTGGTGGAAGGCATAATAAGCAACTGAGAAAGCATCACTGTGGCTAAGAAGCATGTTGAAAATGGGATTGCGAGAACTGGATGGGAGAGAGAATGAGAGGTCAAAAGTAAAAAAAAAAAATAAATAATAATAATAAAAAAACAAAAAAAAAAAAAAACACACAAGCGGTGTTTATTCATGCCCCGAGTCTGAACCTCCTTATTTCAAACAGACATGAATCAATGGTGGTGGAATTGCATTTTCCGAGCCCTCTGTGGACAGAACAATAAATAAAAGTCAGAGATCACAGGATAAGCTGAGGAGAGGATACACACTGCAGTGTTCATGGAAAGGTTTTTTTTTTTTATAAAATTTGTTTCCAACTGTTACAGCTGAGCACCTGCTGCTGTACAAGTATGTAGACACACGTGTCTCGAGATGCATAGAGAAACAGGCTGGTGACCAAAGTAGGTGAATAATCCGTTGATCAGAAACTTAAAAATTCGATCCATCAATACGAACAAAACAAGCCCAAGAGCTACCAGGTTCCTCAAACCACAACACATCCTTATGTTGAGGTTTGAAGAATATCCTGAGTTTGGCATTTTCCATATCATTTACACATTTCAAATCTCCACTAATAATTTTGGTTAGTTTAATTCAATGAAATATCCCTCTTTCACACACATATTTTCTCACACTACTCACAGCAGGAAGCAAATACATTTGAACCTAAAATATGCAACGCCTTAAAGATTTGGATAAAAATTTGGTATTTCAAAATAGCAGAAACAATTATAATCC
Organism: Girardinus metallicus; assembly: GCA_903067095.1. NCBI lineage: Eukaryota > Metazoa > Chordata > Actinopteri > Cyprinodontiformes > Poeciliidae > Girardinus > Girardinus metallicus. The sequence goes on from CAEGAE010026091.1 coordinate 39,842, forward strand.
ATACATATGCAGGGCCTCACTTCTTCAATCTTTTAACAATAAAAACGTACAATATCAGCAATATAAATTGTGAGACAGAACTTGTTAAAGTTGTAAGAGGCACAAAATGTTGATGAATAATCCTCATAACACACTTACTTGACTTGAGGACATAGTTGACTCAGGAAATTCATTTACATAATTGTACTTCATGGCTGCATAAGTCAACGCTATAAATAATTGGTCCAAACAGCAAAACTGTGACAGTGTTGAATGCTTGTTTGGACTGTATGCATAATCAGAACATATCCTAAAAGAAACAAAAGTATTTTTTATTGTTCTTCTGCTTATATCATTAAATATCCACCACTAAGAAACCATAAATCTCTAGTGTGCTTCAAGGATCTGCTCCACTTAGACTGTGTGTATGACTGTAAAAAAAAAAAAAAAAAAAAAAAAAAAACCTTCCAGATGCAGAACTGCAATATATTCTAATTACGAGGATGTGCGCAAGTGTCTTGGCAGTCAAAATTAAATAAAGCTAATACACAGCATGACAGCTCATGAATAAATGTTCTCCCTCAATCAAATCGCCAATCTCTCAACAGATGTGGAGCAGAACAATGGGTGCCACTGTTGCCCCATTAAAGTCACTGTGCACAAAATAAAGCCTGGCTTTGGCGGAACAAAACAGCATTTGTGTCTTTTGACCTCAGCTTTCCTTGACAACGCATTCTTCGTAGGACAGAGGGGACACATTCAAACAGGCTAACCAGTTTATTTTTTTTCTCTTTCCTCGTATTTATCAAATAACATCTACTTTAAAAGACATGATGCATCCGTATGTGGAGGGACGGTTTGAACAAATACTAAAACTTATACCGTCAGACTTTTGGTATACAATTACTTTAAATGTTACGTAACCATCCCTCTTTTTAAAAAGGAATACATTAATTTCTTGGGTTAGAAAGATGAATTTTGCATAAAGAGACCAAAATCTCTTCACTTTCCTGAAATCCTAATGACTAATGGATTAAGGTGGCCGACCAAAGTGCTCACTGCACATTGCTGATTGACAGTTCTATCAGCCACTGACAGACATTTTAAATTACATACTACATCAAGCAGAGCATTTGGAGAGTGAACAGGTTAATGGAACTAATGTCTCAATCCATTACCAACACCCATAACCACAGCACTGTTGGCTAGAAAAAAAAAAAAAAAAAAGCCTGAAGCTGTGTTTTATATAAAATATATAAATTTTTTTGCAAACAACCGAAATGTGAGTTTCTCCAAGTGATTTCCTGTCTTTTTTCACTTCTGACAAATGTTGGACCTTCAAGGGAAGTGCTGCCACGTGAAGTGCAGCATTTGATTTCAGATCACAAAATGACCTCGCTGTAAAGAGCACAAGAGGAAAGTTGGTGCCTGGATAGAAAATGTAGGACTTATTTTCACTGCTGCTTTTTTGACCATAGGGCAAAAAAGTATACACAGCTTTGTTTGAGACTCTCATGGTATGATAACTGAGTAAAAATACAACATTTTCTTGGTGTCATAGAATTTAAGCTTAAGACAAAAACTAAGAATTATAAATCAACATATTTGCAATAATTCAGAGATTATTGCAATTATGGCCAATGTATTGATACTTAGTTAGAATTTGTATTTTTGCTAACATGTTTGTTGTATTTAGATAAACTCAAACTCAAAAATTAGACAATTAGTTTAAGTTTTACCTTTTTCCTGCCCTTGTATTCATTACAGACAATCTTAAACTCTTATAGCTTAAAGACAGTTTTAAAACACACCTTTTTATTCCAAACCATAAGATTCTTTGTGACTAAAAATATTTCTAAAAACACACAAGCTTGTCTTGATTGAAAAGAGATAAGTATAGTAGCCTGCTTTGAGACACCTGAACGGCAGTGCACAGCAACATGTGAGTGGTGAGCACCATGTTGCTCTGTTCCATACAGCAGGAGAAATCCAACTCCTCAACTTCTCTGGCATTAAAATCAAGTTAAATTGTCTAAAGGGTATGATGGGGAAAAAAATTGCATAACAATTTTGAAACTTAAACCTTCAGTTTTAGTTGACGCATATGCCTGAAGACAGGGAATTAAATAGAGTGGAGTGAATTAAAATAATGTTGCTTACTAAAATGTATTAGATTTTCTACTTGAAATTCAGACTTGTCCCTATAACTCAAGATACTGGTAGTTTGTTTCAACAGCCAAATGTATATGCTTTTTCAAAATGGGGCTTTTTAGGACCAAAATATGTACTCCTACTCATATCCTGCCTTATCACAACAACCTCATATATATATATATATATATATATATATATA
>CAEGAE010026094.1:0-18035 GCA_903067095.1 Girardinus metallicus
TATATATATATATATATATATATATATATATAAAAACTGAAGTACTTGGGGACAAAAAGACAAAAAAGTTACATTTTTGTGTTTATAGTTGACACCCTGCTTTATTTATTTCCTTGAACCGGGTGACCCTCCCCTTTTTGTAGTAATAATTAACCCAGTAAGTGGATGGTACAAACTAATAAACCTGCTATCAGTACAGCTACTTGGTTTTAGCGGTGGTTTAACAGTAAATGTGGAGTTTAATTTTAGAAGTATAAAATTACAATAACTCATACCTGCCAATACGTTTTTTGTTTTTTTTAGATCTTTTTATTGTTTAGACATTTTTTTTTTGTATTTAATCATGCAGTAGCGACTTACTCAGAGTAATTTTCAGATTTTTCTTTTTCGTGTGTGTAATGAAAACATTCATGTTTGCTTGTACACTCGGACATCACACCCACTGAAACTTCGGACTGTGACGCAGAGCTGCAAAAACCTCTGTGGAGAGAGAGAGAGAGAGAGAAAAAGGCACCATTGTATGTGTGAGTCCTCGCTGACGAGGAAGCTTTTTAAGTTGTGTAAGTCCATCCCGCACCTGTGATGACTTCTGTTTTTAAGTGGGGAAAAATTGAGCAATGTACGCTTTGATGTCATGGGGGAAAAGGAAAATCCGTAGTGCCCATGCGAAGCTGTTCACGTAACTGCGAGTGCATTTGGGCGCCTGATGTGACCGATTGTCAATAAATTGTTCATGTGAAGGGGAAGTGTTTCTTCGATGGAAGTGAATTGACGAGAACGAGCTGCGATGCCTTGTTGTGTTTCCGAGGAGTTTTGTTCACTTGAAAATGTTGTTTTCTGCTCGTGACGACGATTCGCAAGTCGTTTAGCTCCAGAGAGGAGAGACCCGTGTTTCCCCCTCCCCTCCCAGAGGATCGCTGTTTGTTTAAACGAGGCCGGTTCTGGTTGTAACTTACTCCCGCAACTGTTCTTATTGACACGCAAAAACACCTGATCAGGACGGATGGAGCCGGAGCCGCCCCCCCCCGCCAGCACTTGTTTGAACCCGGCCTGCAGAAGCGGCTTCGGCATCGCTGTGATGGTTTCCTCGTGCATTCGGTTCTGGTTCTGAACAGAAGGCAGGAGAATTGAGATTGTGACAACTCTGAAATTCGCAGAGCATCGACAGATCACTCGGTCTCCCTGCGGAGATTTGGGTCCGATTCGTCTTTATCGCACTTTGCCCGGTTTTACTCAGATTTTCCCGCTCGTCAGGAAAGACGATTGGCTCAAATGTCAGCTAGGAAAGCTGCCGCTGGCCTCTCCTCGCACGGAGGAGCCGTGTTGAACCGGTACCACTTCATCAGCTGAGGTCAGCCGCAGCACCGGGGATGAAGTACGCACGCCTTCGCTGGAAGGAGCAGAGGATACCATTCACTGAAGTTCCGGGACCACTCCATGTCAAAAGCTTAAGTCCAAACTCAGCTACCATCTATTTTATATGAATTAGGATAAAGAAAAAAACAAAACAAAAACAAACCATCAAAAAAAAAAAAAAAAAAAATGTTCAGAGATTCTGTGCTGAGGACGACCCACTCCCCCTTGAGAAACATTGCCACCATGAGGACCACGGAGCGCCTGCCTTCCCTCTCCTCCTCCGGGTCTGTTAGCTGGCAGCCAGGACAGAGCAGGTATCACTGAGCGGCTGCTGCACAGAAACAGCAGCGTGGTGAGTAAGAGCAAGGGCTGCCTGCCATGGCTGTATCGGTGGCTTGTAGGCAGCAGGGGGTGAGTATTACAGTGTAACACCACATTCTCGAGAAAGATCATAAAGTTTCTGTTTTGATCTGAAAATACTCCAAGTTAGCCACTTCTTTCCTCTTCACTTGATCTGCTGCTTAGCAGAATTAACTGGGAAATCAGAGCCTTCAGAGCTGAAACATTTCCAAAGAAGGAGATGAAATTAGATGAGATGAAGATGAGGAATTTTTTTTTTTTTTTTTTTTTTTTTGGAAGTGATGCTGGTTTCTTGTTTTGGCCTCGTATAGATGCGCTTTAGGTGCTTCAGCTGTCCTGGTTTCTCGAGCTTCTTGCTCAAGAAACGACAAGAGAAAGATGTGCTAAGTTGTAAAAAGAGCAAGTGGCCATAAAAGTCATCAAATGCTCCTTATGGAGAAGAAAATATATTTTAAATGTCCTTTTCTCCATGGCAAATCAAATAATCATGATATTTTAGTCATCATTTTTATAGCCACTTTCTCTTTTTATAATTTTTATTTATTTATTTATTTTTTTTACTGAATGCAGGAAGCTTGATGCGTAACCTAAATTAGATGAGATTTTAATTCGGGTAGTTCTGCTTTAAGTTTTGTTATATATACCAAATACTGAAAACTTAGTTGTTTCTGTAGACACAATGTATAAAAAGTAGCGTTGAGTGCACACTGCTATCATTAGAAAAAGGAACAGATGTTTATATACTGAAGTTAGCAAGATGGCTATTTCTCATCATTTTAGGTCAAATATAACAAATCCAGGTTCTACCTACCAAGAGGGAAAGTGATGCCGTGGCACAGAACATATGCCTGCTAGTCAGTGTGTTTGTTATTAGCAGAGTTTGTAATTTCTTATATTCTAAATTATATAATGAATAAAACTCTGTTTATCTTACTGAGATGTGTTCTTTGAGGTAGTTTTTTTAATTAGTTTTTTTTTTTTTTTTAGAGATCAAACTGCAGCTGCCATTTATCTTCCAAGTCCAACTAAATACAACAAACAAACACTTCATCAAATGAGGTAGATGGACCATCTCACCCATCAGTTACAATAACAGACAGGTACTTAGCTTATAATTAATAAAGTGACTATATTAATACAAATACATCTAATTTACTGTGGAATAGTGCAATAACTGCTGAATGTTTTTCAACAGTAAGTTTCACAGTCCCTGGTCATAGCTGAGTGTATTGACTGTGGAAAAAAAAACAACTTTATTAGATAATTATAGGGTTACTGTAGTTATAATTGACCTTAAATGTTTTGTCTTATGCATAGGCCAGTTATTCTCTGTTTGATAACGTTGAGTAAGAATACCATGGAAACAATTTTTACACTAAACTTCACAACTATAATGGTCACATGGTCTATTTTTTAAATTTGTAAGCTACTAATCTATTGAATCATCATCACAGCTACATTTGATATTCAAATATACTATAATATTTACTACTATTGATTGTAAGTGGAAAAAATGTGGGAATGCATGATAAAGCTAAGTGTAGTACTTCTTTAATTGGTCATAAAACTAAATATTGGGTCTTTTTGGTGTCCTCTCCTTTACAGAACAGCACTAGGAGTCCTGTTGATTATTATTTGGTTGAAGAGGCTAGCCTACACCTACCTTCTCACAAATATACCTCTCATAGTTTGTCTAACACTTCACTTAGCTGTTCTTTCAGCCAGCTGGCTGGCAGTGTGCAGCAACAGATCAGATCACTTCCACACTGTCTCTGATATCCCATTAAACATAAATAGTAGGACCAGCTTAATGGAAACTTAAAGCGAAAGGAGTTAATTTAATTTTTGAATTTGTTTATATGTTTCTTCTTCCATTCACTTTTTTCTTTCCTGAAACTGACTTGTCTATTTTGGCAATCTTGTTATGTAATCCACTACATTTTAATGAAATGTAGATAAAAAAAACTAGAGAGGTAAATGTTGTAACTTAGTAATTTTACTTACAGTCGTTTTTGTGTTGAAATTATTTACACTTAAAATAGCATTAAAAAGACTTCAATCTAACTTACTAAAACATAAAAAAACCCTGTTTACCAACCAATTTGTAAACATCAGTTATTTATATTGACTGGAGAAAACTTTGCTATCAATAATCAGATTGTATGAACTGTAAAAACGTGGCTCATCTTCACATTAGCAATTTGCGATACTAATACCGATGGAGGAACGGCATTGTGCAATATATGTATAGATATGAACACATCTGATGCACATTCATGACCCAAGGCAGAACAGTGAATCACTGACATCATCCATGAAACTTATTGCTGATTTTATCTTACCTAACTTTTCTAATCAAAGTATTTTTGCTTTCTCAACAGACATCGACGGGACTGCAGTTCTGTTTCCAAGACACTGGGCCGACCTTCTGGATTCATTCACTCTGAGTAACCTTTACACAGGTAACAAAATGCAAATGTATTTTTCTGTTTCAGTTCCATTTATAAAGATGTTGTATAGTACATATACATTTTAGATTGAAAAGCTAAAATGTATTTTCTTAGAAAATCAAAACATTGAATAAAATTCAGAATTATATTTATTTGATGGCCTTGACAGTCATAGGTAAGATTGCTGTCTTGCGTTGTCATTAACTAAAAGGGCAAGCCATCAAAGATGCCGATAGATGGCTGCATGCCAGTACAAAAAGGAAAGTTGAGTGGAAGGAAAAAGTGTGGTAGAAAAATATGCGCTAGCATCATGGATAACAGAGAAAGTTGGAAAACAAGGTTCATTAAGGAGTCTGGGATTGAAGTCACAAAATCCTTTTTATTGGCCTTATATAATATCCTAATATTGAAGGAAACATAAATTTGAGTTTTAATTAGCTCTAAGTGATGATCACCAGCAATAGACGCCGAAAATATGTGTTTAATAAAAATGTATTTATTAATCCTACTTTTAAATATATACAAAAAAATACTCTTAATCTTGTTTGTTTATATTCTTAGTTGCATCTGTTTGCTGATTAATATTAAAACTAACAAATTGAAAAGGTAATATTGGATATTTTTAAATGGAATTTTCAAAAAAATCACTGTAAAAAGACCTGAACATAAACACATTGAGATAAGTTATTTGTCCATTTTTTTTCTCAATAAAGTACTGTATGCTCAATTTGCTGTATGACTTGTGATTGTCTCTCCTGCCTGACTTCTGAGTTGTGTAAGTCACACAATAATAGGTCGAGTCAGAAATCATTTTTATTACATCTGAGTTGGGCACCGATACAAGTTTTAATAATGAAATCTAAATCTTGGAACAGAATGCCTATGATTGGTTAAGCTTATTTGCCAGACAAATCCAGGAACCAGAGTGTCAAACTAACAGAACCTCTCCCACTGATGCATTCACTGACAAAGAAACAAAAAAAGGTAAAAAAAAAAAAAAAAAACACACACTCTTATAGGTAAATGCCATCTTAGGACCAGATGTCTAAGACCGAGTATCATACACATACTTTTAAAGCATCAAATATTTTTTATAAGCTTTTTTTTTTTTCTTCAATGGTACAAAAACCTTAGTGGCCCCAAATCACAAAAACATAGCGGCTGTGAGTGAATGCAGCTTGTGAGCCAGAAGAGCTTTAGTGCATGACTCGTCATGGAAACAATACAAAGAGCCTTGCTCAGTATTGTGAAAGCGAGTTGAGGGGGAATAATTTGGTGCTAATTGAGATAACATTCTTGGAGCAGGAGCTTTCTTAGTCCACAAGAGGGCAGCATGAGAAAACACCAGCTGATTTTGAATTCAGGGTGAGCAGACCAGTTTAAATGATAGTCACAGTCCACAACATTTTATTTTCCACCCAGTTATAAGTTTCAAGTCGTAAGTAGGTTTTCTAATGTGATCTTTGGCTGACATCACAGGAAAGTTAGTAAAAACACATTACCCTGTAAGGCAAATGGTGAAAAAAAAAAAAACAAAGAACCCACTAAAACACACAAAAACTCTTAAAATATATATATTAAAAAAAAAAAAAAGATTCAAGAACCAACAGCCTCATGTTTAAACGCAACGACACTGTAGGTTTGCACCAGAAAGTTTGGGCAATAGTCTGAAAAAAATAAATTATCCATGTTAGACTAAATGGGCAACACTGTGTAATCAGTTGGTCACAGATTTATAGAGGAAGCTGGCAAAGTAACAAATAATCACAGACAGCTGAGTAGAAAACTAATTTAGCTCTACCACCACTAAATTTAACTGTGACCACAATTTGCAGAAAAACATAACTAGATGTCTTCTCCGAAGAGCCGGTGGATTTGCAGCAAATAAAAGTGCACCTTGATTCAAAGGAAGACAAACAAGTGTGTAGTTGCATAGGTCAGCCAGGTGTGCATCGGTTAAAAAGTCAAGAATTAGTTTTTAGTACGTAGCCAACAAAACGAAAAAGGTAGTCAATAGTTGTAGCATTTAAAAGGCGACAGCTGAGGCTTTGTGAGTAAAGTTTTCTAAACGAAACATTCTCTCTTTTGCGGGTGCTTGCAGGCACTGAAGCTTTGAAAAATTGTTCTCACCAGCTGAAAGTGTTTACATTTGGTCATGCTACAACCACACCATCAATGAGTTTCAATGGGATTTTATGTGACAGAGAACATCAAGTGGTGCATAATTGTGAAGTGGAAGAAAATGAATACATAGTTTTCAAACTTTTTATGCAAGTGAAATTATTATAAGCTTTCTAATGCATATGTTTTCATCCCCTTTTAATCTGATGCCCCTAAATAACAGTTAATGCTATCAATTCCCTTCAAAAGTCACCTAGCAAGTCTTGATATATGCAGCTGTTCTCTGAGGTGTGTTTGAGAACATCAGTGAACATCCATGGGTATGGCAACGCTACACATCTACTGACATTACACAAACAGGATCCAGGAACTTTTACAATCCAAAAAGCCCTTTTTGTTCTCACTTCTCATAAAACAAAATGATCTAGAGCTGCAAAACCTCCATGCCAGCTCAAATATTAAGCTTACAGTAAAAACCTGGTTTGCGTTTTGGTAAAAGAACCTTGAATTTATTTCTCCCTTGTGGTTTTGGAACAAAAAGAATATCAAAGTTTTACAGTTTTTAAAGTTTTTCCCTAAACTGAACATATTCATGAAAAAAAGCTGAAAAAAAGAATGTAGCTTTAATGGAAAAAGAAATTAACAATGACAACAATTTCTTGTACTATTGGTGTCATTGCTGAAGCCATGCTAAAATAAGCATTTTTATTGCTTTTAAATTGAACAAAACTGTTCAGCTCCTTGTCAACTTTAGCTATTACTTATTCAGTTATTAACTGCCACTCTGGAGGGCAAAGCACTCATTGAGCTCCACAGCTCCAGTAACTTTTTGGACTACAAGCAAAACGATGTTTGAGGCGAAAAAACAAAAATTTCTGCCTGCCGTTAAACATAGCAATGGCAGCGTCATACTGTGGGGATGCCTTTTCTTCTTGCAGGAGATGGAAGCAGTTAATGAGGAGATGGATGGAGGTGAAAATCTAGGCGCTGAGATTCACCCACCAGCAGGAGCCACCACCGTAAACATGGCGGAGCTACAGTGAAATGCTTTAGATTAAAGCATCTACAGATGTTAGGATGGCTAAGATCTAAATTAAAATTTTGAATTTGTGGCAAGACTTGAAAATTGATGCTCAAATATGGACTCCATCCAATCTGATTGAGCGCGAGTTATTTTGAAAAGTAGAACGTGCAAAAACTTCTGTCTCTGTTTATTTGCAAAGTTGGTAAAGACACACCCAAGACTTCAAAATCTAATTTCAACTTTTCCAGAGGCATTGAATTCAAATTCTAGGCACACTTCTCCTATTTTTATTTATAAAAACAAAACAACAAAAAAAACATTGCGTCCCTATTCGTCCACTTCACACTCACGGTCGTCTTTGTGCCATTTTGTCACATCAAATTCCTGTAAAACAAATTGATGTTTGTGGTTGCTATGTGACAAAAAAGAGAAAAAGTTCGAGCACTACCAATAACTTTGCAAGGCACTGTAGAGTACAACTTTTTTAAATTTATAGGACAGTTTTGTTTTTACTGAAATACATTACTGTGAGCAATGACAGATGCAGAGATGATGAAATCAGTTGAAATGACTGCGCTGAAGTAGTTAACATAGCTTACGTGCAAAAAGACTCAAAGGTCAGAATTATCATTTACAGGAGCTGGCAGTCAAAACGGTGAATGATTACAGGGAATTAGATTCTGACTGCAGTGTGACTGCGCTCTAAGTATTGCATAATTAGTGACAGCTGCATTTCTTACACAACTGTCTGTTAAACTAGTTTAGTAGCTACCAGAGGATCAAAGCCAGTTTAGGTGTGAGGTCTTGCTGACCTTAATATGCTGAGACAGGCTTTATGCCAGTTTAAATTTAGGAGATGAAAGTGAGTCTATGAGCAGCTGCGGGGCGATAGACATGTGAAGAGTTTGTGGGGGGTCACTTTATGCGAAAGCATAAAGTGAGAGTTGTGTAAAAGAGTCGACCGTCCGGCTACACAACTGTTTGAAAGTTATGAAACACATATACCGCCTTCCTAAATATTGATTCGGCGGAGGGGAAGAAGCTGGGACGAATGGGTTCAAACCGACTGAAAAGAAACAGGAAATGTTAAAACGATAAGATGTCTTCTGTTAGCCTGAATGAACGTTAGCTTACGCGTACATACTCATGAACTGTGCTTAAAGTTAAATGTTGGCACATGCCTACAATAATCTCACGGATTGTATCTTCCAATGTGCTTTTTTGGCTTCATACACGACATAACTCACTGGAACACAGCAGCAGGCTACAGCGGCGGGGGGATTGCTGAGTATTTTGGCTCCCTGGCAGTTTGAAATCATGCAGCATAGTCACAACTTGGCCCAAAGTGCATATCAGTGAGAAAAACGTTTTACACATACAGATAAATGCTACTCAAGACATCAGATGCAGCACATGGATATGTGCTTCAATTGATAATGTCACGGAGAGAGGAGACAGGATTGGGAGCTTGGTTCCTCGCTCTGCATTGTTCAGTTTAGTTGTTGCATTGGGTGGTAGAATACATTACTCCTTCGATTACCTTCAGTTGGGATGTTTGTGCTTCTGATATTAAAACTGTTTTGCAGAACACAAGGATTTTGGCTTTTTTTCTTCATCAGTTCTGCATAAACACATATCCAGAGCGTTGTATGTTCTTGTGTTACTGTAATGCTGGTATTGCTCTTTTTGCCGAAAGTTATGGTCCAGGTCCCAGCTTTAGGTGTGAGGGTCCAGGCTATGCGGGCCACGTTAATCCAACTTCCAGGTTTCATTATTACACAGCACCATTCTGGTCAGGGGTGAAGCAGCCGTTAATCTTACAGTTGCTTTCTGCTCTCTGGCTTTGAGAAAGTTTCTTCTTGGCTTTCCAGCGCTGAGCGAGCGGCTCCATGAACAAGGAGAGGGATGAGAGTAGGTAGCAGAGTCCCGCCAGGTAGAAAGAACAGTCGTACGTCTGTGTGTAGTCATACAGAAACCCTATGAAAACAGAAACAACATGATCTTAGTCTGTGAAGACTATAACACAGTGGTTTTGATTTACCAGTATCTTTCCTCCAGTCAGCAACAGTCAGAACAACTTCCCACTTTTTAAAATGACTCGAACTAAAACTTTTGTGGAAGTTAAAAGCATTTTTTTTTAGGTATTTTATATTTTCTCACTTTATTGGACATTTGTTTTTAACTAGTTACTAACAATTAAGTTAAAAATATTGTCATGCCCCTGGCAGATTTATGTTTAAAGTTATCTTTTAATTTCACTGACTTTTTGTCAGTGAAACGTGAATAGTGGACCTCCACCTATTCACGTTTCATTATCCACAGATTTGTCTGTGGAACGTAACAAATAATCTGAAATTGTTATTGAAAATTTTCAGGGAAAAATATGCAGCTTTTGAGGCTGAAATACATAAGCACAATGCTACTTGACATGCTATTGGCTGGCATTTACAAATCAGCTAATCCAGGGACAGAATTACGTGTATTCCTTGCCATTGATTGGTTGTATCACCCAAGAGCGGAGACGAAGAAGGCCGTGGATGTTAGTAGTAATGCTAAGACAATTTCCAATGTGCATTAAGATGCACATCATTGACTATTTGGTGTTTGAACTGTTAAAACAGGAAGGGGTCTCAAGTATTTGTGGATTTCAGTGGGTTAAGCCTCCTCAAATACAGGGGGTTCACTGTATTGTTTTAAAGCAGCCCAACCAGAGGCCCAACTTTTGTAAAGTTTGTAAAAGTATGGTTTTATTGTATTTTTTATGGTGTGGACCTCAGGAAAAATAATCTATCCTGTGGTAAAGACTAATGGGGATCCTTAAATAAACAAATAATTTTGAATTTTATAATTAATCTGTGCAGGAAACTACGGACAATCACAAAGACTTTATGTAAAAGTCTCAAAGATGGCAGAAGATGTTAGATTTGCCATTAGCTGCTTTTAAAGAAATAATATCTTGAGAGTTTTGAAGTTTGCAACACCAGTTTATTCAATTTTGGTCTACGTCAGGTAACGTACTGACCACACACAACTATTCCACACAACTGTATTTTTCTTAATTACATAAATGTTTATTAGAAATACAAAGGATGCAAAAAGCATATCGCTTTAGGCAACAGTGACAACTTTTAAAAATATCTTCTGGCCAAAGGTCATTTCTCCCACTTATCTGATATAATCTGTCAACTCTTAAACTATCTTAACATTGCTGGAGACCCATTTTAATGCAAATTCATCATGCCTGAAAACCTTTTCTAAATGTTCCAGGTCACCACAGGGGTAGAATGTCTCTGATCAGTCAAATGTGTGCTTTGGGTCATTGTCCTAATGGCAGACGCAGACCTTCACCCCACACCTAGTTTTCTGACGTTGGGAAACAATTTGCTCTATAAGGTTTTGGTAATCTCTTGACGTATTCAAATTCTACAGGTTGCATACAGAATAAAACAGTCCAACCTGTTTTTTTACTGCAGCTGCTGTGTATTTTATGGGCTTCATGACAGTGTAAACAATTTGGTGCACATAATTCCCAGAGTACTTTTATGTGAGGTACATTTTTTAGAACAATTGTGTTCAGTGATTACCCAGACTGACTGGATCTCTCATCTCCAAAGAGCCACATGGCCAAGAAGAAGGAGTGTGGTGGCTAATACTTCATTTCAATCAAATTCATTCTAAGTTTCAAGTCAGGAAAAGTCGACTCCGCTGAATTTAGATTTATGACTTTTAAAGTTGGATGGGTTTTTTTCACTACGCACAGCAACAAGCAAGTCCCGCTTATTCTTCGACACGTTACATCACGTCCTAATCCGAATTAAGATTTCTGAAGTAAAAAAAAAAAAAAAATCAAGTGACAAAGTACAACCATGTTTCCTAAAACTGGCTGCTTTGAATATATCTGTGTTAACTGGGAAAATAAAAGGAGCTGAAGCAATTTATTTCTCAAGAGTGTCAGAGACGTGTCATATAGAACTCAAAATACTGTGCTATTTTAAAAACGTTTGAACGTGTCATCTCTTTTCTCCATTTCCAGCCAGCTGTGTAACATTTTAATATTTTATTATTGAACACTTTATTTTTTTCTCCAATTCAATTCACTGAGTTTACAGTCAGGGACAGTAAACCAGAAAGGTTCATCTACAAAAGCTGCTTTTTACAAAGTATTGTATCAAAGTATGTTGATGGAAAGTTGAGTGGAAGGTGCACAAGCAAAGGCAACCAGGAATAACAGCCTTAAGAGGATTGTGTAGCAAACCCCATTCAAGAGTTTCAGGGAGATTTACAAGGTGCTGACTGTGAATGGAGTTGATCCTGCCACAACCTTTCCAGAACGCAGGCTACAACCGTCACATTCCTTCTATTTTGTAAACCAGCAACGTCAGAAACGTTGTACCTGGACTACGAAGAAAAATTACTGGATTGTTGTGTCATGGCCCAAAGTCCTAAACTCAAATGAAAGAACATTTCTCCTTTCTTACGAAATCACGGTCCCAGAGTCTGCAAGACTCGGCACAAGATCTAACTTGTTTGAGGTCCATTGTTGAACTCCCATAGTTAAGAGATAATTTGGGAAGCCATTTTATTTGGTGATGTTGTCGTTGTGGTGAATCAAATCTAAAATTCAGAGCAGCCAACTACCAGGAACATGACAAGCATGCCAAGATTCCTTCTGCTCATGGGAATGCTGACTTCATCTTCCAAAAAAATAAACTTCCTGTAAGACTTGGCTCCTACCCACACTGCCAAACATACCAATACCTGCTTCAAAGACCATGACCACTCACTGACTACCAAACGTATGTGACCTAAAACCCACAGAGAACCAGTGAAAATAAGAGACATTAGATCCAACAATGGAGACGAGATGAAGGCAGATGTTAAAGCCTTCTGAACACCCAGCAGATCCTGCGTTGATTTAGCAACTGATGCCAAAGGAGGCCTAGCCAAAAACTGATCACATTTACTGAGTACATGGACATACTTTTCAGAACACCCACATTTCCAAATTTGGGGTTTTTATAACTATAATGATCAAAATTAACAAAAAATAAAAACTGTTAATATATCACTGCCTATAATGAAACCTTTTATCATACTTTTGATGAGTTTTTAAATGTATTTACTAAAACTGTGTTATGCTCTTTCACTTTTTTAATGACTCTGCCTTCTTGCTTGAACACAGTAAATAAATCGCATTATATTTATGAAATATAAGGTTCAACAAACCGTATATTTCAAAGAATTATAACACTTGACTGAAAGATCAAACTTTGCATGAGATTAAATGAAAACTGGTCTGACAGCACTTGCTACATCCTGCAGCCAATAGGAAAGCCAGCCATTTTTTTTTAAATAACGTTTCTCACTCAAATGGAGAGGATGGTAAACAGATCCTCAAGATATTTCTGTACCACCCTAAAGGGGCCATTCATCATGTTTCAACTGATGCAATCTTCAAGCTTCATTGGGAGATTTGCAGAACACCATTGACAAGTCAGTATGTGACAGGGCCCCCTGACTTTAACTTGTGCCAAGTGTTACCAATTAGGGCAAAGGGCGGTGGGGTGTATTTTCCTAGAAGCATGAAAACAAGAAGTGAGACTATGAGTTTTTTTTCCTCATGAGCAGACATATCCCTTATGTTTTTTTTTTTTGGCCATTTACAGAAGGTATCAGCAGATCAGATGTCAGACAGATGACCTGCTTTACTGTTATCTTTTTCAGCTGACCTGGAGAAGACATGGTTTGAATGGACTCTGACCTGATGTAACTAAAATACTGTAACAAAAACCTGATCCCAGATTAGAAACAGCTCTCTAAGACTACAAAAGGAGAGATGCCATCAGTTAAATAAAGTGACTGGAGTCCCCTATAAGAACAGCGCTGTTATTCTAGGGGTTTGACCCCGTAACCTACCGTGTGTTTTTCTACGAAGCCAATTGAACATTTCTAGTATGTACAGAGATGCACTTTAACTGTACATTTTTTTTTCTCCTGTTTGCTTCAGTTTTTTGTTTTTTTTAACTCCATTGTGTCTACATACACACAGACATACATATACACACTTTGAGAGACGGCAAAGAATTCAGGGCACAGAAAAAATATGAGACAGGAGGCCCATCAACCTGTCAAGCAGGTCCCTTTCACCATCCACACACACAAACATACTTTCTGCCGTTAGCTCTTACGAAACCCTGAAACATGCACAAACATCGCTATGGCCCTCTGTATAATGAATTACTTCAGAAATGTAAAGCTTTGGCAGCCATCCAGTGCACATGCAGAACTTATAAATGTGTTTGTGTACATTTGGAAAAAGTGGGTCAGCACATGAATAACTCTTGATGAATTTCCAAGAAGTGCTCTGCTCACCTGCCAGTGGAGGCCCAGTGAGGCAACCCAAGCCAACAAAGAACATGGAGAAACCCATGGAGTTATTGAGTTTATCCGACCCAACAAGATCAACCTGCAAAGCAGAAAAGCACACATATCACTTGACAAAACTAGATTTGAACTAAAGCTCCTTCAACTTACTTGTGCTTACATGCTACTTGGATAGTTTAAAAATGTTTAATTTTCACATTTCCTTAGTGTCTGAGTTTTGTGAAACTGACATCTCATATAAATTAATAATATCGGAGTTGACTGTGGACTAATAGCCTCCACCATCGCCAGATCTCAATCCAACACAGTATCTTAAGGATCTGGTAGAACTGGGTAGAACTGGACATTTTCATTGTGGATGCGCAGCTGACAAATGTCCAGAAACTGTGCAACAGGGTCCAACATCCAAGGATAAAGCTATGCCACAAAGAATTAAAGCACTTCAGAATTCAAAGGGAGGTCAAACCTCACACTACCCTCTAATAAAAAACCTGGTGATTGTATAATAAAACTAAAGTATGTTTATCTTGTCTGATGTACGTCAATGAAGAAGGAAATCCATCAACACTTTGGAGAACGTTAGCACCTGTCCCTGACTCTGTCTCTTGATGCCCAAGCAATAGAATGATTTTACAAAGAAATCAGAGTTCTTGTTCAGCAATGAACGTTCGCCGGCTCCGGTTCAGTCTCCATGGTAACTAACCATTATTCTGGCCAATGAATGGTGACGGTGGTCCTTCCCACTTGGAAATCCCTCACAGTGCCTTGGAAGTGCTTCATAATAAATCAGGAATCGATCGATCAGCAAACTGTACCTTCCATTTGGATGAGGTCAGCTGTCATTATGAAATCAAATTCATCTGATAATAATGACCACAGATCAGTGGCTTTAACATCAGTAGTAAGTATCTTGAGAAATATGTTGTGTCCCTCTTGAAATCTGAGATCATTTCCAGTTTGCCTGTAGACCAGGATGGGGCATAGATGAAGCCATTAATGGCATTGCTCCCCTAACTCTTAAACAACCTCAAAATCCAAAGGCCTATTTCTTATAGATTTTAGTTCTGCCTTTAATACCCAACAGCCTCACCTGTTCTTTAAGAAATTGCACCATTCATAAAAGGATGAATGTTAATCCTTTTATCGTCACATGGTTTTATCCTTTTTCAACTAACAGATCACAGCTTAGAGTTAACAACACTCAGCAACTCCCTATCTCCCTCCCTAAAGGCTCTTTTTTCTTGTTTAGCAGTTCCTTTAGTTCACTAGCGAACCAGGGTTTGTTATTAGGAAACATCTCACTGTTCTGATGTTGATTGTGCTTTCCATACAGCTGTTTACATCGTTGGTCACCACCAAAACAACCCCATAGGGTTTCTTCAGCTTCCTCTGACCACTTCTTCAGTCCTTTTCTTTACAGGTTGTCTCTGAACAAGAGCTTTATATATTGAGCAAAGAAAAATTTACGGGAGGATAATAAAAGGTCTGCTACTGTACAAATACAGGTAAGAGTCCCAGTAGTTTAGGCTGTCATAAGTCAGAGGCATGTCTCAGCTTATAAAGCTGATTCAATGGCATGCAAATACCCAACAATTCATTTTCAGATTAGTGGACCGATATAATTAAATCTGCAGTTGGACCGCCCATAACGACAGTTGCAGAAACATGTCCAATGATTTTTCCAGTCGTTATTCAATTATGTAGTGAGCATCACGCAATCCAAACAATGCACTTGATGTGAACTCAATGGATGGGCAACACTGATACTATGAAAGTAGCAGAAGTGGAAACTGATATAATGAGACAGAAGCGTAAAAGATTAAATGTTCATAATCAAGAAGATAATAATAAAAAAAATCTAATTATTTACAGTTACTGGTTTACTTTCACTACTTATTTAAAAAGATAAAGACTGTTTATGAGACTCATCTCCCAGACTTTGAAACCAAGACAAGACAAGCTTAACACTTAAATCTTCATCTCTGGATTATATATATGATTTTGGTTTAAAGAGGAAACATATGGCATCAGAATTGTTAAATCATGGGTCTACTTTTTTTTTTTCCCCCAACTACAAAAATCCTTGGTTTTCCTTACCAGGACAGGCAGCAACAGAGCCATGTAACCCCCGCAGAAGATTGCAAAGAAGACCGCATACACCATCAACAGTATGTAGGAGGTGGCCAGAGGGGAGAGCATGTTGACCAAGCCACAGAGTATCAGGTAGGCTTTGTGGAAGTGATATTTATGAAATAGGTTCCTGTCTGTCACCCAACCTGAGGCCAACTGGGCGATAGTCTCTGTGATACCTGGAACAGACGCAAAGATGAGAAACTTGTATGAATAAAAGTGAAATTTAATCTAAGTAGGTGTGGAAGGTTTCATTGATCAAAGAATGCAAAAAAAAAAAATGACAGATTTAGAAATAAACTACAATAACAATTATTCACACCATCTGATTTGACTGATCGTTGACTGTGCCTGAGTATGATGACGAGGCAGATTATGGACTTTTCTCAGCTGAGGTCAACTGGAATGTGATAGGCAATGCGGAATCTGCAGTGGTATATTGACCGTTGCAGGAATAGCTACAAGCAAGCAGTGCTGAGCCTCTGATCAATGAAACAAGCTGGTCCTCTGCATATTAGAGTAACTCCTGATACCCTTTGTGGAAACTCAGTGGTGTCAGTGCACTGGCTCTTTTGATGTCTTCAGTTTCTTAGACTTTGAAAGAATTCCTTTGCACTCTTTACCTAACAGGATCCAAAACCCTCTGTCTCCATCGGGGTTAAAGAAGACGACATGAGGCAGCTGTGCAATGTTTATGTGTCCTCCTCTTGTGATCCAAGAAATGTCCTGGTGCGTCCACTGACGAGATGTGCCTTTGTTTGTGTGTTTTAGCCTCAGCAGGTTGGTTTAGCCCTGCAGCTGTTCCTGTTCAAACTCATCACAAAGCTGTTTAAATTTGGCCTCTCCAAGTAGCAGCACCTCAAGCCAAGTGCATTGGGGACGTTGGTTTTGTCCGTTACCCTCCACTGTATCAGCAAGTAAAGAAATTGTTAGGGTTGGTGCTGGATTAACTGCGTGACCCTGACAAACAACTTCCAGTCCTTGGTATTGTTAAATGCTGAAGGGCGAGAAGAAATGCCAATCAAGTTTCTTTAAACTGTGACATTTTGTCAAAAGACTAAATCAAAGGGTTATAAAAGGCATGTTGGTTTTCCCAGATACTCTGAAACCATTGCTGGCTTTACTTGCCTCTTTTTTTTTTTTTTTTGCAAACACAGCCTCATCAATACCCCTCAGAAAAGTGTTGCCCACTTCAGAACTGGACTCAGACAAAACTGGGACCTCCTCTTGTAACCACGCCAACAACTTTACTCTATTGGTCGTTGCCTAGCGACTCCAGTCGGCTCCAGTTTCGGAGGGGTGACGAGCACACTGACCCAGATGACAGCGGCCTCTCTTTCCCTTGGCCAAGTCGATGACAGCGCTGAGCTTGAATAAGAAGAACAGAGAGTTCTGGGGGTTTGCAGCTTTGTGGTGTGCGTGGCACCCGGTCTTCTTTTTCCTCTTTTATTACGGAGCAAGAGCAAGAGTAAAAAGAATCCATCTGTCCTGCTGCGTGCTGGAACAAAGCTTAGCAGTGTAGACCCAAGTAGCATTGAAGAAAACTCAATCACTGGAAAAGTCTTCACACCCCTCAAACTTTTTTGATTTCAGCCAGAATCCTTACAACGTTTTATGAAATAGATCAATGCAAAGTGGCACATAATTGGGAAGAAGAAGACAAAAAAATTAATTCCCTCCATTACTAATAAAAGGTCACAGAGTGTGGCGTGTGTTTATATTTAGACCCTGGTACCCCTAAATAGTGTAACCAGTGCAACCAACTTACATTAGAAGTTGTCTTGTAAATAAATAGAGCTCACCAGTGCATAACTTAAAATCAGTATAAATCCCATAGTTCTGTGAAGGCCTCAGCGGACAAACTCTTTGAAAAATTGTTTAATACATGTTTTGCCGTATAATCCTCTGCGGCACAACTAAACGCCTGCCAAAAAATTTGGTCAACCACTGAAAAAATGGGTTTTTGGACCTCCCACAATGGGTAAAAACGTGCAGAGCCATTGTTTTTTAAATATAGTTTCAATAACAAATTCAGATTTTAGTAGTATATATTTATAACTGAAAAATCCCCACATTGAATTTCCACAACAAAATGGCACTAAAAGTATAAGAGACAGTATTTTATTTTACTTATTTAGTTTATGTTGGAAACTAAGTACTTTTGTTTGCATTATGTTCCCACAAACATCAACATCCAGTAGAAAATAAAT
>CAEGAE010026096.1:0-10584 GCA_903067095.1 Girardinus metallicus
TCGCCATGACATCTCAGAAACTTGGTGTGACTTTGGCTGGACAAAGACCACCTGTATTGTGAGACAAAAGAAAAACATCCTAAAATAAAAGAGAAATGATATTACATGTTTGTCAGCTAACAGCCCCTGCTTTAACAACTAAGCAAATATGTTTAGTTATTAATGCAGTTAGAAATTATTTGAATAACTGAGTAGCAACAGTATTTTTTTTGCATTTGCAATAAATAAAATATCTAACTTCAGCTCCCCTGTAACTTGTTTGACTTGTTAAAGTATCATGAGGAGGAGCCAGCAAAACCAATGTGAACATTGAAGTTAGGGATTGCCCTCCAGTGGTCAGAGGAGAGCCAGCTTTAATTTGGGAATTATTCATATAATCAAATATTTATCACATATAACTAAATACCTCTTGATAGCTCAAAAATAGCTCTTTTGTTTCATATAGCACCAATTTAGAACAAGTGTCATCTCAAGACACTTTAAAAGACAAACAGATCCAGTTTATGTAGACAGAAATAGCAGTAATTTTAGACAATATACAGAAAGAGATTTAAAGTGAATTACATAGCTTAAAAACTGATCCTAATTCAGTTAAAGTGCAGTTAGTTTCTTCAGTGGTTTACACATGACCTAAACTTTGCAAGAAGTGGATCTTTTGGAAACTACAAAAAGTTTAAGTTTGTGTCTGATATAATGAAAAATGGCAGCATCTTGGTACATTTAACGGAACACATCTGGATCCTCTCTGTGGAAATTTCCTTTGCAGCTACGACACAGAAGTTCGTTCTCCCAAAAGTTAATGTCGCTCAGATGGTCGAGGAACGTTTAATCAGATTTCATGCCAATGTCTATTGTTTCATTCAAGAGGTTTCTATTTAACTTCCAGCAGAATATCTCGAGACTTTCTCTGAAATACACTGAAACACCTTGAAGGCGAGATTTCCTGAGTCAGATGGAAAGGATTTAGAAACACCCTCATTTCAGCTGGAGGCAAATTCTTTATGTTCTTCATCTCCACAACCCACCACCAGGGTCTTCGTGTTGCTGGAAGAACTGCTTGACCCGGATGTACTTTTCCCCCTGTTTTTTCCCAGTCTGTGTCTGGGCTGGCTTCCTCAGGGACATTTTCACATCTCCTTTGTTCTTCTAGTTCCCTAAAGACAGTTTTCACAACAGCATGCCAAAGAGTTTTTTATCCCTGCTTACAAAAGCTGCACTACTTCTTTAAACGATTTAATGGCGTGGTTTATCACAAGGTTTACACATCCCAGGTCACCGAGTGTCATTTAATCTGTTCCCTCACATTCTGAAAGCCTCTGTACAGGTAAGCACAGACCGGTGCTGTCTTACACTGTCAACCATACAGCGTGTCCCAGGTTGAGCCTCGTACCGTGGGAACTACGTTTGTGAAGAGCAGAGCATTGTTGCACACGAGATGTCAAGAGAGACAGTGGAATAAAACAAGAATTGTGCTGTTCCATGAACCCAATTCATTTGTTTGGCACACAGCAGCCTGGTCTTGTAACATCACCCGAGTCAACCCGGACCTCGTTAGGCCAGAAGCATCTGATTGTTCTTCTCTTCTGGGTGCAATGCTGAATACAGACTGAAGAAGCTATTATCCTGGACATCCCTACTGCACTGACATTTAGCAGAGCCCTCTCAATTAAAACCTGCACACAAAGAGGACAAATGGCCTATTTATGCATCCTAAGTTGTGAGTTAAAATCTCTTTAATGGTTTACTGTGACACCTTTCTTCTGTAATGGTCCTCTCGCTTGCACAAGATTTTCACAGTTCAAGTAGTAAATAAAGGTTTTATAAGGCTTAAATTAAGTAAATGACCTCTGCCTTGTGTCTGTTTCCTGTTTTCAAAAGTTTATTACATTCTGCCAGGTTACAATAAAATTTATGGAAACTGGTTGTGTACTTTTTTTAACTGGGTCAGCCCAGATCCTCTTTGTATGCGCATGTACTTGCTGACATGCAGGTTTAGTTCTTGAAGAGAAAACCTCACCCACAACTAAAGTTGAAATCTAAATCCATTAATCATTTTACAGGAATTCACATTGTCCCCATGTCTAGCAGTGGGGAAAATGTATTGAAGGAATGATGCAAAAAATGCTGCAAAACAGCAAAAAGTGAGCAGGGTGTGTGTTTGTGGTGGTACAGTATGTGTGTTCATTAGTTCTTATGTATATGAATATTGCTTGATGGAAGATAAATAAGTCTCATGTTGGCATTCTACAAACTGTGCATTCAAATATATTTTCTTGTAAAAGTATTCACAAGCACATTTTTTTTACAGCTGTCACAATACATCTATAAACATTATTTGTACTTTAGACAACAGACAAACACAAAGTCATATAGAAAGACATATTTTTCAAATAAAAACCTGTAAAATTCTGTCTGGCATTGACATGTTGTGTGTTGGCATTGAGCCAAAATGAACCAGGAGGTAAATGTTAAAGGCAGGATTAAACAAGAGGAACCAGCAAGGAGTGCAAGCAGGAGAATACTTTAAAAACTGTGTGGGTGAATGCTGGAATAAAAGACCTGGGCTGATTGTCTAATGGACTGCAGGTGTGAGATGAGACCGGAGAGGCCGTCTGAGGAGGGAGAGACAGAGAGACCAACGGAGAAACTGACTGCAGCTAGGAGGGGAGCCAACGAGGGGCTTATTGAGGTAAATGACTGGCAGCTGGGGAGGAGGAGTAAACAGTAGACTGACACAAGACAGGAAAGAAGGACAAATAGGGGAAGGAAATAATCTAACTGTAGCTATCACAAAGAAATAAAACTAAGAGGAAGGGTAAAATGATGAAAATAATTGAACTAACAGAGGAAACAAACATGGAAGAAGGAAAATAACAACTCAGTATGGGGGTATAACAGAAGAAAAGGGTCCAAATAACTCAGAATATGACAGGCATATTTATTTATTCAGCATCTTTTAAGCTGACAGTCATAAACCAAATGCAGTGCAATCATTTTCATTCAGAAGACAAACATTAGGGAACAAACAGTGTCATGATGACCATTGCAAGACAAGGAGCATGGTTAGGTTATAAAACAATATCCTAACATCTCACTGTCCACTGTTCAATCCATCATCAGATAATAGAAACCGTAAAGCACAACTTTAACCCAACCAAGATGCGACCATGCACGAAAAAAAAAAAAAACAGGCAGAGCAAAGAGAGAATAAATCAGAGATGCTGTCAAAAGGTCAATTTTAACTCTAGAGGAGCTGCAGAGAATCACAAAATATTGTAAACCACACAAATATGGTCCTCAAGAAAGATTGTGGAAAAAAAGTCAAATTCATAAGACTCTTTTTAGAGTTCATCTTGTAGGAGATACAGCAAACATGTTGAAAAAGTTGGCAATATCATGCTGTGGAGATGTATGGTCGTCAGTAGAGGAAGAGATCAGTTTTCCATTTCAATTGATCTTATTGTAAGCTAATAATAAAAACACTGGTGTAAAAAGCAACAGATTACAAAAGAATCAGGATTTTTTCACATAGAAGAAACTAAGAAAAATACCACAAATGTTATAAAACAGTGTACTGTTTATCTATTTATCACATAGTAAGCCAGGAGGTCACATTATCTTTTATTTAAAATGTAGATGTTGCAGAAGCTTTGAGTACATGCCCTTTACTTGGCAAAGATTGTGCACCGCAGTTAATTTGCTACATGTTCAAGATAGCATAAAAATTTGAATCACTAATCAGAAAAACCTAATCAGAAACTTTGCTGTTAGATTATTGCATTAGCTCTTACATGTAGGATAAGCAACCTGTATGTCATGCACCACAAAGCAGGATTAACACTGAGCTTATAGATCAACACTAAAGGGAGGTCCAGGTTTAAACCATAGAATTAAATCAGATTATTATGTTAAATCCTATTGCTGCTTTTTAGCAGTTAAAGTAGAGGCATACATGGTCATTTTTCAATAAGTATGATTTAAATTTGGGGGATTTCATGTTTGAACTCATGACTTTTATGCGTTAAAAGGCAAAGTAGTTGCATAGATATTCAAAGCCATCATGAAGCATGAATCAAACAAGTTCTGACACCATGACATTCAACTTGGAAGGCCATTGTACAATAATTGGGACAGGCCTTTATAGCTGTTTATGTAAGAGGGGCCTGTTTATTCATAGCGAATTCAGTTTGCGTGAAAGCCCTGCCGGATCTCAATGACTCCATTATTAGGCAAGTGGTTAAAGACTTTTTCAAACTTCAAACATAAGAAGCCTCCTGCTCATGCAAACTGGCCCAGTGAGCTGCAAATAAACTAAAGCAATCATTCTGCGCTGGCATCAGTGTGGAGAACACAGAGGAAATCTAAACCCAGGAGGCCTGCGGTTCATTACTGTCCCCTCCAAACCTTCTGCAAGTTCTTCTCTTCCTTTAACTTTGATGAAATGCATGATTGTTTTTTGTTCCAGAAACAGTCGGTTCCATAAATACCATGCAACTCTGTTTCATCTGCAGACATAGTGACTCTGAAAAATACATGCGGTTGGTCGAGAGCTTATTTTATTCCCACTGACCTGTTTGCAGGGTTTTCTGTATGCTGAGTCACTTGAAAGAGAAACACACACACAGCTGGGTCATTGTTCTGTGTGCAAAGCTTCATTAAGAGCGGATGGCTGTAAGCCTCTTTCACTGTACTTTCTGCACTGGTAAACACTGAAACAAGTACAGCACAACCTAAACCGCATGTTTTAACCTGGTAGGAGCTGCACTTGCTGGGGTCAGAGCTTCACACCTGTTTCAGGATAAATTCAGAACAATGTTATGTTGTCTCAACTCCCTTTTTGCATTAGGGCCTACCATTTCCTGCATTTCAGTGTGCAACAAACCCCCCTTTCATGAAAATCTTAACGCAAACATAATCCTCATATGTTATGCTGATTAGAAATATTTTTTGCTTTATTTCCTTTGTACAAAGTAACATGATAACTCCCCAGTAAGCGCATGAGAAAACCTGTTGTCATCATTGCTGCAACGCCATCACTGTCTTTGCAATCAAGCTGATTGTTTTCACACACAGAAATAGATATACGAATTAAATAACAGAGGGCATTCATTGCTTGGTGTGAATGAGATGAGTCTTTATGGCTTGTTGATTAAGCTGATCTCACCATCATGCTGGCTGTGTCACATGGCTGACCATATGCCAATCACCGGGTAGGAGCTACTGACACTGGACACATTTATCCTGACTAGGAAAGGCTTTGAGCTAAGCAGAGAGGAAAATGCTCGACCCGGAAAGTTGGTTTTTCTTTTTGGAAGAGACAGTGCCTTCCACTTATGTATAATTTTCTAGATAAATTGCTTTAAATTGTTGCATAGTTAAACTAAAATGCCATGAGAAAGTTTATTTTTTTTATTTGACTTTTTTTCAACTCTAAAAATGTTTTCTTCCGCGTTGTGTTTTATGATGATTGTTCATGAGGTGGAAAATGCGTATTCAGTATACTGAGAACAGCATTATTAGAAGGTCTTTAATTGTTTTGTTATTCCAAATATACATGATTAACACTTTTAAATTTTATCGTTAAAGGTATAATTACCTATCTTAGCAGTATGGAGAGCAAACAAATGCCAAATATGTATCCCAAAATAATTTCTGAACAAACATTTATGATCATGATGCAGGTTTTTATTCAACATTTTTTATCTTGATTTAAACAATTAAAAACAGAAGATGATGTAATGGCTCAGGAAGTTATTTTCTGCCATGCTGTGCTTATGCTGTTCCACCAAAAAACCCTAAACATTGCCATTTTCCATTATTTTCTCACAAAAAACAATAAATAAATAAAATAAATAGTTTTATCTCCAAAGCCATGTTTACTCATTTATTTATTTTTTTTTATTGCATTTAAATACTTATAGATTACATTAGATAGTAGTAGCACATGAAACATTTCATTAATGTGTGTTGGACCAAATGCTTGGAGTTGTTTTTTTATTCCCATGGAAACAGGTCTATACGTTGTCTTGTTGACTAAGCAACCATCTCCACAAAAGTTAAGACATCCATCAGTATATTCAATTGTCAGTTCAATCCAGTTTGTTTTTATAGCTTTTGTTATCCCAGATATCAATGTTTTGCGCTTTTCAACCAGGTTTAATTCACACATAGCTACATAAAATCAAATTATATCCAAATTCACTACAGACTAGTTCAGCTGAAAGCAATTCAGCTCGGCTAAATATTCATGTTCAAATCTAATTACATGCAAGCCAAGTTGATTCTAATCATAAAACAGTTCAATCAGTGTCAGTTTATCTTTTAAAAGCAGTTGGTAAAAAAGAAAAAAAAATGCTGTCTGAGGAAGCCTGGCAACATTGTGTCATCAAGAGATTTACACAATGTATGCAAAAATCTTTAACCATAGGAAGTGCAGTGACAGTAAAAATGAAAGACTCCCTTTTAACAGAGAGAAATCCTAAGCAGAAACAGTACAGTATGAGTTGTTCTGATAGGAATTGGAAAACAGAAAGTAGAAAAAGGATATGCAAGAACTGATTTTGGAGGATTGTCCTGTAAGCACAAAGAGGTAATGGTAGCAGTTGCTCACTTAGCAGCGAAAGCTGGAAGAGAAACACAGTTAAACAGAGAGGACTGAACAATTTTTGGTAACACTTTGACAGGTTGTGAATAAGACCGTCATGACACCGTCATAAACATGACATAACACCTGTCATGAACAAGTCTTCATGAATATTTATGACTGTCGTCATAAAGTGTCATTCGGTAAATCATGACACTTTTAACACAAATTTGGCATTATTCAAAATGTCCTCATTATGACAACTTGACATTAACCAAGAAATCATGACCTGACATAAATTTGTTATAAAAGAATTACTGATTAAACTTTAGCTTTAATAACATAAAGCTACATCATTTTTTAAAGTTTAATCAGTAATACTTTTATAACAAATTTATGTTAGATAAATTTGGTTAATGACAAGTTGTCATAACAAAGTCGGTCCTGAAGGGCCGGCATCTTGCATGTTTTAGTTCTCTCCCTGGTTTAGCACACCTGCATTAAATGATGGCTCATTAGAGGCCTAAGAAGACATAGACTAGCTAAGGAGGTTGTTACTACCACTAGGGAGAGAACTAAAACATGCATGATGCTCGACCTCGAGGACCGACTTTGGGCACCCCTGGTCTAGGTTATGTCATGTTTATGACGGTGTCATGACAGTCTTATTCACAACCCGGCAAATAAAGTGTTACCCAATTTTTGAGATACAAAACAAAGAGATCAATATGGCTTTTGGAGGGAACTTCTCCTTCAATGTCTTTATCCTGGAATGTCAAAAAGTTGAACATACAGAGGCATAGGTTCAGTGTAGCACATAAAAATTAATGGCGGTAATAATTGCAAAAAATCTACAGAGCAGAAGTAGGAGAAAATAGCAGTGAGAAAATGTGCTTTATATGTCCTCCAGCAATCTAAGCGTACAACATCAGTATAAGACGATTCATCCATATCTAAGAGAAAGAACATTGCTTTGTCCTTTTTGAGGGTAGAAAACATGACAATGAATATACATTTTCCAAATGTGTGTATTGTGTTTTGTTATGATACTACATGAGCAAACTCTTGCAATAATACCAGCTCAAGCTATTTTTGGGAGGTGTTTTGTGTTCCCTACAGTAGTGGTGTTTGACTTCTGGCGTCAGGTGGTGTTTTGTGTTCCCTACAGTAGTGGTGTTTGACTTCTGGTGTCAGGTGGTCCAAACAAACTTTTGGCTATGCACACATGAAGGGAGGAAAACAAAATAATCCTACAGCCCCAGGAAAAAAATCTGGCAACACAGCATTGCTAAAACAAAAAAGATCATCTCTAACATACTTCCTTTTAACAACACATTTTATTCCAGAGCAGCTTAAAACATGAAAGTTAACGGTTTTTCCGTTTTCTCAATAATAATTTTGTAATTTTTATGACTCATTAGGCACTGAGAAATTACTTGGTTTCATTAATTTTAAAATTAAAGCTGTTTTTAAACAAAAAAGTCATAAAAAAATGATTCAAGTTTCCTAAGACTAAGACTTTGTAAAACCTTCACTTCCTCATTTTTTTAATCTGGCATTCATTGTAAAACAAGTACTACCACTGCTTCCAAAATTTCTGTCATTTTTAATTATTGCCTAGTTCTTAAGTTTACATTTTTGTTTTTATCTTCTTCAATTGAACAAGATCAAAATTTACAATGTTCAATGTCTTTACTCTCAGACGTCCAAGCAAAAAGTTTTTGGCATGTGATAAAACTGAAATGACTGTTCGTCATGAGTCAGCTGTGACGTTCACTGTGAGCTTGTCAAATAGGAGGAAACATCTGTGTTCTTTTGCTCTCTGACCTTTTCTTAGGTTTACTAAGCAATAGTACTCCTCTCACACTTTTACCATAGCTACAAACATGAGCACTCCAATTACAAACACAGTGATATGTCCATGTATGCTGCAGTTAAGCATGTAACTTGAAGGCAATTACTGCAATGAAAGAAAAGGATCAACAGATAGGATTCATTTCAGACAAATGTGTTGAAATAGTCTCACTTGGTTTTTTTTCAGCAGTATCTAAGTTACACATACTAATGTGAGGTTTCATTTTACTTCCGTTTTCCTCTCATCTTGTTCATCAGTATTACTAAGTATTAATAAGCTGATCAGGAGCACCAAGACTGCTGTACTAACTCTGTCACGTTTAAAAAACAAAATATACATCTTAATTTTACTCTGATGTTACCTTGAGGTCCAGTTACTTCGTCCATATGTGGTAATTCTTGTTGGTACAATAAATATTATGCAATTTGTTAAATAACGTCAAATAACATTTCCAAGTGTGACAGTTGCTGACACTATTCTTCCATGCTAATTCATGCATGCATTCACTGTGCTTTTTGTTGCTACGCAAGTTCAAGTCTTTGTTAGAACTAAGAATCTATCACCCAGCAACTCCATGCATTCATGCATCTAGATGTGGTGAAGACAACTGACTAAAGTTCAAACTGAGCAGCAGAATGTAGTAGAAGGCGGATTTAAGTGAATTTTCAAACACAACCATCTCTTAGGTTTGCAGATAACGCTCTGGAGATGAAAAGATGTCCTATAAGTGGAAGTTTAAAAAAAATGCCCTGTCATCTCCTCTGTTGTCGTCTGTTGGTGTAGCGGCATCGAAGCCAGCGAGCTAAAAAGGTTCAACAACCTGATAAAGAAGGCTGGTCCTGTTCTGGGGACGACTGTGGAACCTCTGGAGATGATGATGCAAAGAAGGATGTTACATGAACCCAAAAAAATGATGGCCAACCCTTTTGGCCATCCCCTCTTCATGAAACTTCTTGACAACAGCAGAGCATTTCCAGTCATACACCTCTTCAGATCTTCTATAGTATAGAACTCAACAGGAGATCATTCCTGCCCAAAGCCATTAACTTTTATAACAAGTCTTTGAATAATATAGGTAACAAGAACATTTAATTTCCCTTCGGTATCAATAAACTATTTTCAGTTTGCCTGAACTGACAAATTTTGGTGCCCCCCCCAAAAAAAAAAAAAAGGATTAAGGATGAAGGAGTCAGATACTAGCAAGGTGCACATAAAAAACATGGCTACTCAATTTATATTTTTTACTGTATTTCATGTTTTTCCCTGTTTTCCCAATGTTCCTGCCTGTTTCTGTTTGTGTTGGCGTGGTTTCCAAGGCTGCTGCTCAGCTTACTCAGTCTGCCCACCTGTTTTTAATAGCCTGCAGGGTACCTGCTCTGGCCTTGTAACTATCTCCTGCCACAGAGTTGTTGCAGGATCAGTAATGTTACATCAACAACAACATTGGTAATTAAAATTAATTGTAATATTTTTTAAATAAAACAGGTATTACCAGATTTTCCAGGTGTCCTGGATTTAGTTGCAACTCAGTTTGAAAAACTTTGTCAAGCTATGTATTGTAAGTGTTTACAATAACATTTGCAATGAAAAATGACCGTAGATTCTGTGTATCTGTATAATGGGTACTTCTGTAAGGACCCATCAGCCAATGCACAAATCAAACCTTTTGTTTTAAATTTTATTTAGTTTTTGTTTAGTTCGTTATTTAGGGACATAATATTTATTGCATGCCATTGGTGAAAGATTTCAGAGCGACACAACCAAAATGCTAATAAAGTTCATGTAATGCTGGGGAAATGTAGTGCCTTAGAGCTACATGATATAGAGTTTTATGTATCAGATTGGTATTTGGTGAATGTCTGTTCTTAAATCCAAGGCCAGCAAATTAGGAGAATAGCTGCTTTAATAGAGGTGCTCACACTTGCAGGTGATTAGCTAATCAAGTGTATTTGATTAGCTCAGCCTGTGTGCAACTTACCCGCTTGACTTTTACATGAACAATAGGAAGACACTGATGGGCTGATCAGACCTCATACTAACAAGATCAAAATTTACAATGCTCTCGCAAGATACTCTCGCAAGATGCTGCAGCAAAGCTGCTGCCTTCTTTAGCTGGACATCCTCAAAGAGAAATGTCTAGAAATCC
>CAEGAE010026126.1:0-11701 GCA_903067095.1 Girardinus metallicus
TCTAGTAGTGTGAACTATTGCATCAGGTAGTTGGATGGGCCCATCTTCTCTATTTAAATCTAATGATTACTGAAGGGGAAAATAGTAGAGATGAGCGTGACAGTCAGAAAGGTAAACAAATAACCCAAAAAATAATTTAAGTCAATGAGCTGGCTTTGTAAGGCACTGGTTCTGCTCTCGCTGCTCTCTGCTCTGCTAGTAGCTGCTACACGCTACTGGTAGTTGCGCCGTTTTTGCTCCACACGGCAGTGAACTCTCATACCGATCAGCTGCTTAAAGCTGCAGCATGTAACTCAAACAAAGAAAAAAAAAGATTTTACATGTGTATTAAAATTTTCGCTATGTCCTGACATAAGACAAATAATCTCTGAAAAAAATCGATCTCTTCTGCCTCCTCCCTGTGTTCTGCAGAATTACTCATCTCGGTCAGAAACAACCCATCAGAACCAGTACAGAACAGCTAGCCATGCTCTCAGGAGGTTTTGAATTTGTAAGTCAGGATTGTTTATTTTGATGCAACCTGGATTTGACTTTGAATGAATGTTTTCCTCTTTTATTTGATATTGATATAGACAGTGTTGTGAGATTTAGTTGACTCATGTATAATTTAGAGTACTGAGAACCTTACTGTTAAGTAGCTGCTGTATTGTACCTGCAAGGACTTTGCATGTTTGATGTCTAATTTAGGTGAATTTATTTTGCCAGATCACATAGCAGCATTTATACCAAAACTGAAAAATTAACAACTAATCCAGGTGATCAGCAATGACTGGTGATCGGCAGTGATAAGCCCTCATGGATGATCGGAATTTTAATCGGCAGCAAAACACCTGATCGGAGCAACCCTAGCTGTTAGTCAAGCTTGTGTGTACCCTGTTCAATGTGCTAATGGCGGAAAAACAACATACCATTCCATGGTAACGCTTTTAACCACCGTGATCGGTGGCCATGCTAACTAAAAAATTGGGTGTCCATTTATGGTGGGCTCCTTGTGGTGAACCAGCTGTAGCATAGCAGAGAGTAAAGGGGAGTGTGTGAGCAGCGTGTACATAAGCATGATTGACAACACAGACCTTCCTCTTGGCTCTGATTGGTTGTTGCTGACTGAGCAATGTATTTCTCTAGATAGCACTGGCAGAAGGCAGACGATCTTCATTTTTTCACACATAATCTGTCTCATATTATACTGTCAGGACATAGTAATAGTTTTAACGAATATGCAAAAACATAATTTTCCTGGTTCTGATTGGCTGTTTTTTACTGGGAGAAGTGCATTTCTGGAGATGGTAACAGTAGCACTGGGAGGAGGTGAAGGAGCTTGATTTTTTTTTAGAGATTAGCTGTTCCATACTATGCTGTCAGAAAATAGTGACATTTTTAATATGTAAAGAACATATTTTTGTAAAAGTTGCATATTGTGTCTTGAAGGTATATTTTCAATGTGGGAATGACAATGTATTTTGTAACACGTTCACAGCAACAAAAAGGATTTTTTTGTTTTATTTTTGATACTTTTGTTTTATTTTTGATACTATTGTTCTGTAATATGCAATTCCTTGCATGTTTTTGCAACTTTATGAAAAGGTGTCTACATGCAGAGACTTTTGCTGATCTAATCTAATCTTACTCTAACTGTCTCGTGTTGTTGAAAAAAGCAACATTTACATCTGTTATAATCAAAAACAGTAAATGTTTGTGAAACAGTAACTTTAATAGAACCAAAATCATATATTTTACATTTAGCAGGAGGTGAACTGCAAACGTTCATGCATGATTAAAATAAATAAATGAACAAAATAACAATCAAAAATATTCTGCGTACTTATTACTCCTAACATTTGGTTGTATTATTCTATTCCTCAGGTTGAGTCACTGGCAGAGTCAGAGCAGGAGTCAGCCATGTTCCTGGATTCAACCATTAGTTCAATCACAGCTGAAGTAAGATTTCTAACAAAAGCTTGACACAAGATTCTGGTTAATTTTGGAGCATAATGTGAAGTTAAGCAACCATTTTTTATGCAAATAGTACAGCTTGTAACATCATAAATTCCCCAGGATAATTGGTTAGTGTAAAAATTATTAGATTTAGCACGCTTGATTTTTAATTTTTTTTTTCCGAAATGGTAAATAACTGGACTGATATCAGAGTTGCAAGCAAGTATTCCAGTACTTCAGAGTTCTTGAATCAACCAGTTAACATTGCTGAATCTGTAAGCAAGCAACCCGTCACTATTCCATTCTTTCCCAGCAGATGTCACTGATTTGCTAATACACACAGAGTGAACTTCATCCACCAATACAGTTTGAGCATGAACATTATATGGTTTTAAGTGGTTAATATTAATTGCTTGCAGTTTCTTCCGCTATTCTGGACTAGCAATAAGATAATTTTGTCCCGACGGCTGTTTTCACAACTGCACATGGCCCAGAGAATTTTGCTTGACAGGCGCTTCATCTTTTCCTGGGCAGATGATAATTTCCCTTTAGCCAACTGTGTAGCGGTAGAGTCTCTGCCTAAACCCATTAACATAATGCAAAACATTTTGCATTATGTTAATGCAAAATGGTTCAGATGCAAATCCAAGTCACGCAATTTCAAAGGGACAACAACCTGATTAACTGGCTCCCCAATAATATTGTCACCACATGGCACCCACTTTCTTAACAAGACCTTGTTTTCAGCATGGTTCTGTATCTCCTCATCAGATAAAGCAGACTGAAACAAGTCCTGCAATGTAGGGTCATATCTTTGCTCCTGCAGCAGATCAGACTGTGAGATAGACACATGGGCATTAGACAAGCAAAAAGAGGGCATCTGTGTCTCTTTCCAAGTCTTCTTTAAGATTTGTAGCACTAGATGCTACAAATCTTCCAAGCATGTGTCACAGCACATGCTTGGATTTGGTTTTGATCTGAGCAGAAGTGCACCACCAATTATGATTAATCTCTTGGAAACTCCACATAAGTTTTACCACCTATTTTTCAGTTCCTCAACTTCTGTCTATGCACCTCAGGGACCAATTCATATGTCTTAAGTATTGCAGCTATAACCTTAGAATGATCCTCATCATCACTTAAACAATGTACAAATGAAGCTTCTTGAGCACGACCAACTAAAACACACTGACTCAAAATTGTGCGGCCCGAGTCCCCTTTAACGAAGTGAAAAAAGTATCAACGTCCTTTTCACTAAGTTTAGTGAACATCCTTGGTGCACCAAGAGCAAATCACTCAAAATATCAGAAGATTTACATTTAGAGTCCACAATATAAAATTACATATAGGTCTGTAGGGGGACTGCAGGGTACTGTATGCAATAGATGTACCTTGCTAAGCTACACGTTGATTTGTATGTTTCTTCCATGTTTTATAATTTTGTAGATATATATTTTAATTTCCAATTATAAAAGGATAAAGGATAAATGTAGTTCTATTCATGTGATTTTAAAGCTGTACAGTTTACACTCAGTAGACCTAAATCTATTTGATTCTGAAACCAAATTTTTTTTTTTTTTTTGGCCCTAGTGGCCTTTATTAGATTGATCGTGGTCAGACAGGAAAGCGAGTTGTGAGAGGAGGAAAACATGTAGCAAAGGTCTGGAACTCGGTCCTCAACAGCACTTTATCCCTGCACCATTGCCGCCCAGAAATTTTAATCATTTAAATAATTATAAATATCCTGATTTACCTCACCCACTTTCCTGTTTTTTTATTTCCAGCTTAAGAGAAGTTAGTCAAGCGGAATCCAGTTAAAGAAGAATCTGCACTGCCAAGTGAAACGGAAGCCACGGAGAAGTGAAAAGTTTCAGCTGGAGTGAATCGGAGAGCAGTAATCTCCACATGAACTATTAATTATATTGGTTTATGATTTATATGCATATTAAAAGTTTAATTAAAGTAGTTGTTTTATTGTCATTGATGGTAGTATTCTAACCTAAGCCTCTTTCCTCTCATGCTTAGTGTTTAAAAGGATCCATGACTAGTTGAACATGTTGGCCTAACTGGCAATTTTCCTATTACCTAAAAATAGGAAAATTGCAACATTGCGTATCACAAAATTGCAGTTTCTGATACGTAAAACAATCATAATTACTTAAAAAATGTACACCTTTTATATTTTTCACCCATGGAAGTCACCATTTTTTCACCGATGGATTGATGATGCATAATGGTCCATTCTGTACTGGAGTCTAGGCTAACATTTCCCCGAGTAGCTGTTCATCATATTGCGTTTGACTGGTGTAATTTTAGATAATGCCACAATGTGTGATAAAAAATTTGAATAAAAATTGAGGCGAATCTGTAATTTCCCACATGAAAGAAAGGAGAGCGCAGTGGGAGAGCTGGAGTGGAACACAACTTCCGAAGGACCTAATCTGGACGCTGGACATTTCTCCACAACACTTTGAGTCATTTATACCAGCAGAACTAACAAAGGTTCTTACAGGTGATCATTACCTTAACGAGCTAAAACTAAATGCTCTTTAACAATGAGATGTTAACAAGGAGCTATACTGCCTGCGGTACTGACATCACCGATCCGACCGGACCCATGGAGGTCCGGTGTCGCTATTGCCACAGCTGAACTCTAAGCAGCACAGATGTTGCCGAACCGGACACAGCGCTGCAGACGCTGGGAGAAACGCCAAAGACAAAATGTAATTTTGAATATATTAAATCCACATCTAGTCTTGAACCTCACGCTTTAAATAAGCAAACTGTTAATCAGTGAAATTCTTTGATCAAAATTGCTAGAAACAAAAAGGTTTATAGTTCCAAGTAAAAGGAAGCAACTTTTTCTGCACATCTTTGTTTTTACAGGAGTTCGGTCAATAGGCACAGAGTAAAAAAACTAAATCCTGCCTGGCTTTCTTTAGTCTTGGACCTGGGAGCACAGGGTACATAGGATCTGAAGACTTGAGAGGTTTGCTGTGGTTGCAAAGTCCACAT
The DNA here is from genome assembly GCA_903067095.1 of Girardinus metallicus. Lineage (NCBI taxonomy): Eukaryota > Metazoa > Chordata > Actinopteri > Cyprinodontiformes > Poeciliidae > Girardinus > Girardinus metallicus. Next base: position 4,951 of record CAEGAE010026126.1, read on the forward strand.
GCTAATGGAAATGAGGGAGAACTGTATGAGCCAAAATGATCAATGTGTTGATAATTTTTTTATTATTTTGATGTATTAACCAAAAATAAAAGGCATGTTCTAATCCTAATTTAATTTAAAAAGCCTTTCTCTTAGATTATGGAATACAGTTGTATTTATTTTTTTCAAAATCAATATGTTTATAGTTTCTATTATTATGTTCTCCACTTCGAGTTCATATAAATGTAGACAGCACTTAAATATACCATCAGCCTTTCATACAGGCATCTTATGCAATATAAAATGTCTCTGACCATGTTTTGATAACATAAGACTTTTAGCTTTTCTTTGGGTGTAAAATGTTAATTCACCAAAATGAGCTGAATTGGGAATTTATTGAAATTATGAGAAAAATAAAATCAAGTTATTAATTTGATTGTGTTCTAAAAACACTGTATGGAAACTACGCCATTTTCAATAAGATGTATGCTTTAATTTGTTAATATTTAATGTGAGTAGTGTAGTTCTCAAGCAATATATTCTTTTGCAGGATGTATTTTGTTGTAATATCTTCATTTTTATACTCTCCCCGCATGCATGAAGCTGTGACAGAACTAGAGTTCCTATGATTCACCTACTGCTGAAATCAGATAGGTGTACAAAAGAATTGTATCCGATCTCCTTCTTTCCAGCTTTTAGACTTAAAAGGAAGATTACTGAGTTATTTTACTGTATGATTTTCACAAAGGATTTCATTATTGTCAGTCTGGAAATGTAAAGCATCAAATCTTGAATAGAAAATTAAACAAATTTGCAGAGTACTTGCATTAAAAAAATGAATAAAGACACAAAACATTTTCCTGCAATAATTATGAGTCAGAAATATGTAGCTACTGAGTGTACACACAGTAAAGACACTGTCCTGCCCAATTTACATAATTTCAAAATTAAAATGAAAATGTTACATCTCATATTCAATAATACTGTTTGCATTGAGGACGTTCTATTTGGTCACGTAAATAGAAATGTGATATATTTCATGCACATCATGTCTCAGCTGTAACCAGCTGAACTAAACTGATTATTAAAGGTTATCAGGAACCCAGTATCAGCAATCACAATTTTTGGACATGCGCACGCAGCGACTCTCGGCTGTCCGACGGCATTTGAAAGCAGCAACAGATCGTTTTACAAAGGGTCTTTGTCATTTTTTCCTTTCTTCAATTTTCGTTCCTTCTTTCTGTTGTAAGTTCAGAGCTTTGCCATGTAATGAGCAGATGGTCTCTATAGACTATTATGTCCTTAGAAACACGAAACAACTTCAGTAGCATGCCAGTGTGGCAAATATTTAATAACCGTTTTTCTTGAAAAACTATGATTTCATTCAACATTCAAGTTTTACTTTTCTATTGGTGAAGTGTGTAATGTGATCGTTTAGAATATCATGTATGTCCTAAAGGAATTAAGTTGATTTGAACATAAAACGCATAGGAAACTGGAAGATGAGATGAGGGATTTCCGAGCACAAATAGAGAGAGATTAAAAAAAATATTTTAAAGACGTAGGAGGTCTTTGAGGAGGGGGGAGGCTGGAAATTTCTCCTGTTGTGCAGGATAGTCTGGGACGGCTTCCTGCCGCCTGTTGCTCCACTTTTTTTCTACAACTTTACAAGTACAGTTTTCGGCGAGGACGAACTATTTGGTCACGAAGCAGTGACCCTGTAAGCGGGGACAGGATTAATGCTGAGTCGAGGGGAAGAACTAGAAAAAAGATGTTCGTGTAGCTTCAAGGAAAGAAGACGGAAGCAGCTTTACAAAAAGGTAAATTCAAACTGTCCACAGACTTAGTGCACTGCTTAAATAACGTGCTGCTTTCGTTGGTATGCCAACGCTTTCCTGAAAGCGTTAGGCTACTTACTTTGTAGGCATCAAAACAAACAGACAAGCAAACGAACATAAAAAAGAACCAGATAAAAACTTCCAGTTCCAGTCTAAAAACATGGTTGACTTCTCGCGAGTCATTTACTCTTCTACCGCCCCCCCATCCCTACCACAGACACACACACACGCACACACACAGACGAAGCTGCTGTGCTGCGATTGAACTGATTTATGTTTTGTCTAAAACTTTTAAGCCTGGAAAAGCTGAAGTGTTGATTCACTATTTTCTAAGAAGCCAAACTAAGCACCCCGTCTCCGCCCCACTTCCTCAGGCTCTAAGGTTTCTTGGAGGAAACTGCTCGTTTCTTGGTGTGAGTTCCACGCTGCTCCACTGTGCGTCCTTTGGTAGCCATGTAGGTACATAGGAGGTGAAAGTTGTACCGATGCTTTTTTAAAAGTCAGATTACAATCTTTTGCTTGTTCTGTAAGTAAATACCTAACCAAAGTTTAAGCAAAGAAAATATTTGTTTCATTATAAAGGCAAACATAGTTGAGAACTAATCTAACCTTCAATATCTCAATTCACAGAAACATTTAAAATTAGGCCTAAATGTATAAATATGACTATATTTTTTGTACAGTCAGAGTATTTGTGGTGTGTTCCATTTTCCCTTGTATTTGTCCAGCTTATCATTCTCTTCAACTTGTTTTGAAAGAGAAAACTGTCACACCCAATTTCTCTATTATTCACCTGAAAATCAGAGAACCTGCAGAGTTAGTAATTGTTTGTGCAGCAATCAGGCTTAATGCAATTAGAATAATAGGTTGATAACAAATTGCCTTCCAGCATTCTTTTCATTCAAATGTGTAAATGTCTGTTACAAGTTTTGTGACGGGTTTATTGAAATGCTGTCAAAGTCAGAAGTAAATAGTTCTTTAACGTATCACATTTTGTATGATCTGCAGGCATCTTGGATTTTGAGCTCTGGTTGATGAAGAGATTTTTTTCAGTGTATAACATAATTTTTCCAAAATAAAAATTGCTCATTTTTATGTGTACATATGGGCTGTTGACTGTCGTATTAAATCTCGTGTGTTGGCAGATGGTTTTCACCCAAAGTTTTTCTTAGAGTGGGAAGATTTTATTTTTTTTTTTTGTAAATCAACTCAGCAAAATACTTTGTTTTAAACTATAATGTCCCATTAGTATAAGGCCAGGAAAAAGTTATTTAGCAAGTCCTCGTGATAAGTTTGAAGCCAGGAAAGAGCACTTCCAGTGCTGCCAGAGTTTGATACAGAAGTACAGAGGTGTAGTCACAGCTGAACAGTTGCCAGACTCACCTGTCTACCACCCTGCCCCACCTGTTTTTGTGTGGGAAACCAGTGTGAGCAGCACATGGAAAAACAATTGCCTTACATGAGCTCAAAGCAGATAGTTCCCTGATTTTGGAGAGACCAAGTGAAATTTTGTGGATTCTTTCCTTTACACAGATCGCTGCTCCACCCAGTAAAGGTAGGATATTTTTATGTTTTAATGAGTTTTACAGGAAAGTAACAGAGATAAATAGGCTCTTAAAAAGATCTAGCAGCAGGCCCGAGTATATGTCTGTGTGTGTGATGGTTGGATTTCACTTCGTGGCCTATTTAGGCCTTTTGTGGCATAAATACTTAACCTTCTGAAGACTGATAGGACACAAGGGAACCAAAGGCTGGTGCTAATTTGGTGGTTTACCTTTTTAGATTTAAGGTTATGTTGTGAATTAAGGCATAAATTGAGCTACTAAAATGAATGTGAACTTTGAACTACAGTTCAGTACTTTAATGTACTTGTGTATCTGTGTTTTCTTGCTGGTAGTGATCAGAGGGCCCAGTGGCGCTGATTGTCAGTGTGCCTTAGAGCAGCTGTGACTACAATGTAGCCTAACACCAGCAGTGTGCGTGTGCATAAAAAAGTGAGCGACTGATTGTAGTGTAAAGAACTTTGAAGTCTTCTGAACTAGATAAAGTGCTATACTTATATGGGCCATTTTGTTTATATTGCCTGCTTGTTACTATGAGGGGCCGTTTAGGACAAAAACTATATTTTGTCTCTCACACACTACTAAAAACTCATACACACTCACAAAATATTAAAATTGCACTTATATTCTATTAAAATGCCACACACAAATAAAATTTTTCTCTCACACGCATACACAAAATACTAAAAATGGGCATATATGTAACACAGTAGAGAAGGTTATTATATTTTAGATGAATGGGCCAATATGTTCGGCTGTAGGAGCAAAGTGGGGTGTTTAAATGGCACACCAAGGCAGTTAAATGTATTTACAGAACAACTGGCTTTAGTAACATAAACCATAAAATTGACAAACCATTGTACAAGACACAAAATTATGAAAATAAAATTACACACAAAAAAATACAAGAAATAATAATAATACTTGGCCAAGTGCTAATTCTCAGTTTTAAATCTTTAGGGCGTACCCTGGTAATCTGAATTCTAAATCGTAATAGACAACAGATTAATCAATTTCAGTTCCAATTCAGGTTCGACTCAACACCGTTCACATGAGAATTTCCTACACAGCAGTTTTTTATAATGTCCCAAATAAAAACTTGTCCAAAGCGTAATGTCCAAAATTCCAGGATGAAACAATAAGTAAAAATGTCAGTCAGTGGTCTCACTCATAACCAACTGTGTGTGAGGTTGTGAGTGATACAGGCCTACCACACCGCAGGGTGCAGTAGTACTCCAAATGGAAAAGAAGGAATCCAGTTCTTTCTAAGTCCAGGTGGGAAGACAGTCAAAGTCACAGGAGGAATCCACCTCACGAACAATCCAGCATAGAAAAAAAAAACCTGAATGATCTCAATGCGACACGTTTGGGACAACAATATGGTGGCTCTCAGTCCGGACACGTGGAGCACTTCTGCTGAACGGAGAACGAGATGAACTTCCAGGAAACCAACAGCTAATAAGAGCTAATGAGGCTAACGGGGTAGCTCTAACAGTGCTCGTTAGAAAAACTGATGTTTACTCACTTCAACAACTTCCAGCTTAGAAGTCGGATGATAAACATCAATTCTATCTGCAAAAGGGTTTGTTTTAAGTTCGTATCCATTACTTTTTCCGTCTTAACCAACACAGACTCTCACGCTGCACAGCTTAACAGTCTCCTCTTCATGGCGGATCTCTCCCTCACACACAAACAATGCTGCAGACACAGGGAAGAAGAGCGGGATCTACAGCGACAGTCTACATTCTGATTGGTTACACACTGGTAACTAAACTTCCTATTGGCTAGGTATACTACCTAGCTTCCCTAACCTATTTCTTAAAGAGACATTCCCATTTTATGTGGGTTACATACACTACTAAAATATCACATACACACATAGCATACAGACATACTATTCTGAATGATAGGTCGAAAACGTATGTGTGTGTGAACTAATACGAGGCTGAATGAATGAATGAATGGGGATGAGACTTGTATTTTTCTGTGTGAAAGACAAATTTTTTGTGTGTGTGAGAGGGTCTAATTTTTTGTATGTGTGAGAGTTTATCACGGAAGAGGCGGGGCATAATTTGGAGATCAGATCGCCATGCGTTGATACCACAGTGTAGTTATCTTCAAGTTACGAAGCTGAACTTGGTTTCCGATTCCAGCTTCCTATACGGGAAATGGAGAAAGGGATATTCCACCTAATTTTTCACTACCTTCCGCATCTTTAATCGACTTTAGTTTAAAAACTACAGCACCTAGACTCTTCAAACCTGGACTGGATTATTCTGCTCTAATAGCAGAATATTTATAACCATGTTTGCGATATGTGAAACATTTTACTGATTTGTGAAACTTCAATAAAGGTTGATTTTTACCACTTTTTTGCATTTGGATCATACTAGAACTGCTCCAGCTCAAAAACTACAACACCTAGACTCTTCAAACCTAGACTAAATTCTTCTCAACTAATAGAATATTTATAACTATGTTTGGGATTTGTGAAACCTTATGTGTCTCGCGCAAAAACCAGTGGACCGACCGTAGGTATACAACGTTAGCAAAGTTAGCAGAAAATGTGGGAACCGTTAAAGATGGGAACTCTGCTAACAGATGCTGATACTCATCACCTGTGGCAAGCATGTTGGCGAGGGGTCAATGACCCCGACCACCAGGTTTGCAGGGGTATCAAAAGACACAGCATCTATTAAGCAGCTATTGGCAACATGTACTAATAACCTAAAAGCACACAAAAAATCTGCACCCAAAATAGGTAAAGGCACAGAAGCTATAACAAAGTCCCACTGAAACTGACTCCCGTTGAAACACACAGTCATCAACCTCGATGCAAAAGTGCGAATCGGGGTGCCGTTAACTGCGTCCAGCGGCGGTCCGTTACTTTCGCACAAAACGTCCGCTGCCGAAACTAGCATGATGCTCCGCTGTTCACCCGAGTCCGCCAGGAAATGCCGTCCAGAGACCTCATCCATGATGAAAAGCTGCTTGTCCGAGCTGCCGGCACACACAGCTGCTAGCGAGCGCCGCTCTGTCGTTTCCCTGACTCAAACGAACACGGAGGAATGCAGCGCTTCGCCTTCACTCTGAACCGGCGATGGTAGAAGCAAAGAATGCAGTCCTTCCTCCATCACCGCAGCCATCGCATCAACAGGCTCCGACTCTCCTTGAGTCACACCTGGTAGAAGTGCTTCACACTGTAGTGCCTGGAAGCCAATTATATCTGGTCCGCTTCTCCAGCCAGGTAGCGATAATCCTTTGTCCGGATCAGCGGGGAGCTGGCCAGCAAACAGGTGCAGAAACAGATGTGTAAAAAAGAAGGAAACATCCCGAGCCAAGTAATGCCAGCATGTTCTCCGTCAGCTCGGA
>CAEGAE010026127.1:0-13778 GCA_903067095.1 Girardinus metallicus
ATATTTAATATATTTTTGAAGTGTTGTGGTTTGTGTTGTGTGGAATGGAGTTTGTTTCTGGTTTGTGGCTCGGGGGGGGGGGGTGGGGGGCGGGGGGGGGGGGGGGGGGGGGGGGGGGGGGGGGGGACAAGAGAGTGGGGCGCCTTTAGAGAAGGGGGGTGGGGGTTTAAGGGCATAACTACTGTTTGTGTTGCTGCTGACGCTCCAGCGATCCTGTCAAACAGTTTCACCTCAACACGCAGCTCAGACTCCATTTCAGGGACCAGGCGGCCGCTTTCTAACAAAAACAAATAACTAACAATACTGCTGAAGCAGCAGTTTGCAGCTCCCTCATTGAGTCGGGAGAATTATTGCTTTTCCCATTAAGAGCAGAGAGCTAATCAGGCGTTCGTCAGTGTGTAGCGATCAATCAGGTTCACTCCGTCTCGCTGCATGCCAGCAGATGCACAGCAAGCAAAGCGCGTGCTGTCTATTATTTGATGACATCATCTCTGGTTGAAAGGCATTACCTCACCTCCCCTCAACTAAACACACACCGAGTCCGTCCTCTAAGCCCCGCCCATACAGGATGAGTCACTCCCCTCGGAACGCATACACGCGCACGCGCGCGCGCACTCCAACCCCCCCTCCAACGCTCCCGGAGCTTCTCCTGTTTTGCTCAAGCGATGGTTTTTTTTGTTTTTTTTTTATTATTATTATTCTGCAGACAATGCGGTTTGTGCTTCTGCTGTCCCACGTTTTACTGCAAGAAATAATAATAATAAAAAAAAAAGACAAAGAAGAAGTGACACACAATGCGGGACGGAGCAGGCGACTGGCTGCTTCCGCCCCGGCGTGTCTAGGCCAGCCAATAGCGCGGCGGCGGGCCCCCCTCCAGCCTCCCATCACTGAGCAGACTGGTGTCTTGGGGATCCGGGGAGCACCAATCAAACTGTTGCTAAGCTCCCAGCAGGAAGCAGGTGGAGGGGGAGGAAAGAGCTAGAGGCAAAGCTACCCCCCACCCCACACACACACACACACACACACCTCCCACCACCACACACATTAAAGGGAGCCAAGCACACGGAGCAGACAGGCATCCCAGGTTACAGAGGCCATAGAGGGCAAGACAGGTTTTAAACTTACATAAAGCACAATTAACACACACACACACACACACGCACACACACACAGCTCGGATCACAACAAGTGACGTCACAAGTCAACGGGTTCAGAACTAGAGGGGCATCTCTGTTCAGCCGATCTGCCAGCAGCTAGGGCCGGATACACAGGGATGTGGGCTCCTGGGCTGGAGCCGGTTTTGGTCCCCTGTTCACTAAGGGAAAATGATCTTATTGATGTAAATGACTACAGTATATTAATAAGTAGTCCTATACATCAGGAGGTAATAACTGATGCATGGTGGCTAACTAATAACTAACCAGTCCATTTTCCAAAGAAAATAGACTTTAACTTCTTCAAATGCTTGAATATTGTTTACATTCATGAAAATCCTAAAACAATACAACTTGTGTATTTTTTTCAATATTGGTTTTCTATAAAGCGCAATGTTAGCAAAACACCCATTCATTTAAAATAATGGGTGTTAGATTTGAAGCCATATTCATACTTTTTTAGGAACCTTGTGAAATTTTAGGGGCGAGCTTTAAGCAGAAAGATCAAAGTTGTCTTCATCTTTCGGGTCAGATAGGATGAAAGGTGAAAGGTAACAGATATTAGGTCAAACTCAGTTCAGAATGAGGGCTATTCATAATCAATACTTTCATTGCAATGTTCAGCAATTAAACATTGTGATGCAAAAGAAAGACAAAGAGGGAGAAAAGGAGAAAGAAAGAGAATGAGAAAGATAAACTAACAAAGTAAAACAGAAACAAAAGGAAAGAAAGAGAAGCCAAAAAAGAAACAAAGAAAGAGAGACGGTTAGAAAAACAGAAAGAAAAAGAGAAAAGGAAAGTAAATCAGAGAAAGCAAAACAAAGAAACAAAGAGGAAGGAAGAAATAAAAACAGAAAAAAGAAGAAATAGAGAACTAGAAATAAAGAAAAATAAAGAAGGAAAGAAAAGAAACAAAGATGAGACAGAAAGTGAGGATAGTAGAAAACAACAAAAAGGTTTTAAGGAAGAAAGGAAAAATAGAAAGAAGAAAGGAGAAAAACTAAGACAATGGGGAAAAAGTGTGAAAAAACAAACAAACATTGTTCTATACTTTGACTTTTTTTTTTTTCCCAATCTGACTTCTCAGTCTAAACAACATCAGAATCAGAGTGAGGCCTTTAGAAAAAACAACAACAATAACAACAAAAACCAGCAGCATTTAAACATGGAGAACTTGATCGATAAGCTGGGGCTAATGAGACCCAAACACTCCCACCCAGCAGCAGCAGACCGGCGCTCAGACCCGACCCTGGTTAATATTAGAGGCCTTTTCCCCTGGAGCTACAGCGCAGAGACGGAGCGGGTCCACATCAAAGCGCGTCTCTCCGCGTGCAGCCGCGTTGTCTCGCTCCGAGGCGTTCCGCGTGTCAGTGTGGGAGGTTTAAGCTTCTGTACACATGTAGAGGCGAGGGGTATGCCACGCTCGTACGAGCAAGAACTCGCTGCAGTCAACAAAACAGGCGCATCCTCCGGGCAAATCAGCTGCTCTGCGATTCATGTGCATGTCTGGGGTGCGTGCAACGAGGACTACATGATAGCAGCAGCTCCCTCCTGGCTGACTGCTCAAAGTGAGCCGAGTTCAAATATTGGTCTAAATGTCTGCAGACAGCGAGAGGGGAAAAAAAAGAGGAGAGAAAACAGGCAGAATGCTCCTTTAACTCCCACTTAACACGAATCAGTCTAACAATATATTCCCTCTTTGAGAAAGTTGTTTTTTTACAACTGAATAAGAAGCAGAAAAGGCTTGGTTCTGTATGCACTTTTCAACATTTATCACATTACTTAATCCCTAATCATCAATGCATTTTATTTGGTATAAAAGTTATTCTTTTATTTATTTTCTAAATAAAAGATTGAAAGGTGTGGTGTGTCTTTATTAAAAAAAATTACTTATTTTCTGTCTCTACAGGCTTTGAACATTTTCCCCCCTACATCTATGAAAATATTTCAGCTAATCAGAGCTTGAGATAATTTTATACAAGATATTTAATTATTTTTAAGCTTTTTTGTGTAAAAGTTCAAAATAATTACTTTTTAAATGTACGTACAAATACAATTTGCTGCAAAATATTTGCGCTGCAAATTCTGTCAAAATTCAGGCAACCCTCGTTTTTCCAACAGGACGAAACAAGGAAAAGTTTTAGATGTTTGAATACTTAGACAGCGCAAACTAACTTAATGCTGTTCAACAGTTAAATACAATTACAAGCTGTGTTTACGACAAGAAAACACAATTTCACAATTGCAGTGTTTTCATTAAATAAAAAAGACTATTAAAATCACATGTGAATAAGCTTGTTGACGCAGTAAGTCACTAAAAGAACATGCTAGCCATGATCCTCCAACTACTTCCTGTCATCTTCTTTGTGGTTTGCGCCAGTGGCAACATCCAGTTGTTGATCATGTGATGCGACGAAGGGTTTCCATTGAATCTTTGCAAAATAAACCAATTTCAATATGGTTGAGAAAACCCCCCAAAAAACCCCACCTCATCATAGTGCCAAACTTTTTTAAATAAAAAATGAGTTTTTTCAAAATGGTTTCCATTAAGCAAATTTATCTTGGAAATTCAAGTTGGCAAATTATAAGATCAACAGAAACGCAGCAACCGAAGCCTTTGTGATTGACATAAATGATAGGAATCCACAATTCAAGCCGGTTTGTGGTTTCAACGAGGGGACATCAGGTTGATTGTACCTCAGGTTTGCTGAGGCTGGAGGACACCAGGCACCCTGAGCCCACGTCCAGGTCCCACTGCTTCCTGCCCTGGTTATGAGGATCCAGCGCCGAGATCCGCCCGTCCAGGGTGCTGATGATCACGAGAGACCTACGGACACAACACGCAGACGTCAAAATAGAGTTTAGTGAATTCCAAACACATGAGGCGACACCCTTAGAAGCAGATCTGTCCTCCAGGGTTTGTCCCGGTTGAGTTTAACCAATGAATGACGAGGAGCGCTGCAGCAGCGCTGCAGATGTCTCCTTCCCTCTTGAGTCCTGTTTTTGTTTGAAAATCAGAGTGACCTTCATCAGAAGCTCCGACCGCAGCACCTGTGCCAAGAACCCCCCTGCTGCGTCAGGTGGTTAAGGTGGCATGTTGATGAAAGAGGATTATTAAAACATGACACACAGTCACCTGACGGCAGCCATGAGAGATCAGGACCACAGATGTGCTCGGAGAATGGAAACATGGCTGATTCGCTCCGTGAGGAGAAGAGCCGAACTTGACGAAGCAAAGCAGAACAATAACATCCCTGTTATTTAGTTCTTGTTAGGGCTCTTACTGTTTGCATATTGTTTCCCCGCTCTGTGACAAAGTGTCTTACATGGTTTCTTCACATATATCCAGTTAGAATTTCTAACTTTCTTAGACTTCTCAAACTTCTCATTTCTATTCATCAATTTTTTTCAATGTATAATGTGCAGTGATCAAGTTTTAAGTATGGAACGCCCAGGTGTAAGAGGGAACAAAAGATAGACAAACGGATAGATGGTTGGAGGAACAGACAGATGAATTGTACATCTTTGTCGAAGGATGGATGGATTAATACAAATACCATGTTTTCCTCATTCACCCCAAGGCACAAATTAAAATTCAAAAATACTTTATTGATACTTATTGATTGATTTATTGATATTTATTTATACTTAGGGTGCAGTCAGACCAGCCCTGTTTGGTCCGTTTTAATTGAACTCCGGTTCACTCGCTTTGGGAGGTGTGAATGCGCAATTGAACTCTTGTTCAGTCTAAAAACCTTGAAACGAAAACTTTATCACGAAAAATAGTTGACATATATTTGAATCTATTGGCATGTGTTCTTTTGACAGAATTTCCTGTAATCCAATGTGATTTCAAGTATAAATATTAACCCTTTCATGCATAAATTATGATCCTTTGTGTCAGGATTTTTTTCCACATTTTTTTTTTATTTTCTTATGGCATAAAAAAAAAAGGTAGGAACATTTTTTGTGTGAAATTATATATTTTTTTATTAAATTTGTTTTTAGGTGATCAATTGTAATTTTCTCCAAATACAGAGTTGTTATTTGAAAAATACATCAGTAGTGTTGTCCTTTAGGGGTTATCTGATGACACAATATTTTTTTTACCTGCAAGAGTCGTCTACAGTAGGAGGGACAGGGTCGGTTGGCAGGCTGTTTTGTCTGTCGGCCATATTGGATTTAACAAAAATCATTTCTTATATTTGCAGCTGCTGGCCACAGATGGTACATGATAGTGTATTTTATGATGCATTAGTGTCCACTTCAGTGGTCTGTGTGCATTTATAACATAAAAATCGACAAGAAGCACAAGAAAATGGCTTTTAGATTGCTGTCCAGTGTAGTGACCACTGTGCTTGAGAGGGTTAAAAATAAAACATAAAGACACAGAATTATTGTAAAGCTAACATCAGATTATTGACATGACCATACAACAAAGCTTAGTCAAGCATTAAAAAAAATAACCCAAACCTAAAATTAACCTAACCAAAAAAGAAATTATTAAACACAGGAAGTGGAATGCAGAGCTTTGGTGGTCCAATCGCTAAGAACAGGATCCAGGTGAGTTACCAGCCATGAGGTGGCACTGAAACCAACTGCGTGAAGAATAGAAAGTGAAACCTCAGTGGCGTTAAATATATAACCACAGCCTCCAGAACCTAAAATAATTCCTGTTGTTGGTTGGTTGGTGGAGAGCACAGAAGCCCTCCTAACACTCAATGAATTCATTTTTCATTCAGAGGCAGCGCTGGCTGACAGCGAGCAGCCACAACTGAGAATTGGGGGAAATAGGACACAGGGGGTGGAAGTATTTACTTTGCATGATATATGGGTTGAGAATTTCCAACAGCACGAGATCCCCTCACCCTTGAGGAAAGATTTTAAGAAGTAATGAGGTGATGGATTTTTTCCCTTTTTTTTCCCCCCCTCAACCAATTAATTCCCCTGCTCTACCTAATAGTTATACAGATGAAGGCTTTTAGTACCAAGTGCGAATTCTACTAATGGCTTTCATTGCTGTTTATGTGCTCACACAGCAATATCTGCTAACGGCGCTTCATTCTCTTTTTCCCTCTAGTAGCAGGAAGACTTGGATGAATTGAGACATCCAACCCCACCCCTCACCAAACTGTTGGGGTTTCTGCCGCATTGCTTGTCAGTCATGTCCAGAGCGTTGCCCGTGGCTCCTTCCTGCTTATTGATTTTATCTGTTGAAGAAGGGGATGCCGGTCGATGGGCTCTTAGCTTTATTTAACCAGGGAGGCCACAGCGAGTGCTGCTGAGGCTTCACCTACTGTAGAGGTAGCTTACCAATGTTGTGGTCACACCTGTTCCCCTTGGATACTAAGTTTCTAAAGGGAAAGGCTAAGCTTCCATGAGATGAAGTTCTGTGAAGTGTTTCCAGTAGATGACACTCTTTGAGTCTTCATTAAGCTTACATCTGGACTAGCTGGTCTTAGATGCTAACGCTAGTCCAAAAGGCATCAAGAGCAAAGTAAACTTTTACAATTCCAATCTCAAAAACATATATGTTCACGAGAACACTATTTTATGAACTTTAACACTGTCGATACATTTGCAAACAGGTGTGATTATTTTAGGGCTGAAACGATTCCTCGAGTGATTCAGTACCTCGATTATTAAAATTCCTCGAGGAAAACTGATCTGCCTCGAAATATTATGTATTATTATTTAGCGCAGGGACTTAATTTGCGCTCTCACTTCCGCCTGAGTTGTTGACGAAAGCTAAGTGTTAGCAGCATAACGTCCAATTTTCAAGTTTGCCCTGGGAGGGTTTTACTAATTCATGATAATGTTCGGGTTTTTGTCGTTTTTCGGGGACCAATAAACATCCTTAAAATGACGGGAGCGACGCTTGGAGTTCGGCAGCTTTTCTCCTCCCGGAGCTGCTGGTTCAGAGCGAACGGCGGGATTATTTATAAAGGTGAGTGGATGGACTGAACACTGCGGGCGGCTGTGCTTTAGATGCGTAGCTTTACTGAAAATACAGGAAAATAAATTTTATATCATCCCGGTAGCAACAGATGGGTGGCAAAGAGCATCATGACGTTACATAGCTGGTAGATGTTTCTGTGTGTGACGAATGCAGAATCCCGTCCCTAACATGAACACAAACGCTATAAATGTCTGGGCAAGGTGAGAGTTCATCTATTAAACATGAACAGAAAGCTGGAGCATAGACATTTTTTTTATAATAGCCTGCTCACAAATAGGTAGGCTATTTGTGAGCCTGCCTTTTTATTATTACACTGAATTAATTTCAGATTTTTGTATAACTTTTCTTCAGGTTAATTTAGAAAGTGAGCTGTTATTGTTACAAGTTAATTTTCTTAACTACAGAAAAGTTATTGTTAGAGAAGCTCAAATGTGAAAAATTGTTGATATGCAATAGTAACACTGCTGTTATGTTAGATTTACCAATGTTTTATTTTATCTTTTTTTTTATCCAATTACCTGATTAATCATAAAATAATCGATAGATTACTTGATTACTAAAATCTTCGTTTACAACAGCCCTAGATTATTTACACTTAAACCAGTTATTATTTACACAGGAAATTGAGGTTGGAGGAAGTGTGGCACTGATAACCTTCCTGAGTGAAACTATGGGGCAAGATTAGGGCCAAAATTGGAACTGCTGCACACAGAGTGGTGGCTCCATAATTTCCGTAGCAAGACTCTGGCCTGATTAATGACAGGACGGCACCGGCAAAGAAGGAGACTACTCACTTGCGTTAGCGTCAGGGAGGCTAACAAGTTGCATACCAAAGCTAGTGGCCCATTGGATTGTCTACTTCCTCTGCTGTCCAATAAACCGGATAGGCTGGAGTTAGTATTGAAAAAGCTAACAAGTAGCAAAACAGAGCTGTAATTTTTGAGAGTTTGAACAACCAAAAATAAATCCCAGCTGATCAAGAAAAATTGTCCAATTCCAACCTCAAGCGGATTGATTGGTGCATCTCTGATTATAACCGTTTAACAAAATTATCTATTCCCTCAGACAAAAGTAATGCAGATTATTTCTAACAGGGAAAGACTGCTTTTACTCACACAACAGCCCATTACAGCTCAAGTGGAGCTACAAGTGCATACACAGATGCAAATTGTATCACTAAACAATAATGGATTATGTGTTTAGTATCGCCTTCTAAAGCTGAGATTATCTCTCAGAGTTTGCTGTAAGCATCATCAGCCACTCAAGTGCAGAACCTAAGAAAAACATTGTTTTTCCTCGCAGCCGCCAATAAAAACACAGCTCTAAAGTATGCTCTCGCCCTCTCAATTGGCTGCGAGACCCTGCCAAAAATATTAGGCTGATTGGTTGTTGCTAAGCAGTCGGCTCGCTGAGAGGGTGGAAGCTTTCCGCGGCCTTCGCTCGGCCAGCCCCCCGCCCGTCACCGTCCGCACTGGCAAGTTGCACTATGAATGTTAAAGTGATCTAAAAGTCACTGAGATCACCGAGTTCATCTCCAGAGATAAAAAGATTTAATTCTCAAGATGTGATCAAAGGCTTTTGTGGCCTCTTTGTACGTCAAATAAAGGATGAAGGGGTGTGTGTGTGTGTGTGTGTGTGTGTGTGTGTGTGTGTATGTCAGGGTGAATGTGCCTGCTCTATGACTTATGTATCTGAGCAGAGAGAAGAAGTGGAGTCAAAATAGTACTAAAAGAAAACAAAGCGCCCCGCTGCATCATTTAGCACTGGAGGCGATTTTATTTACCACGTTGGGGCCCCGAGACGCCGCAGCTCTGCTCGGCTCCAAAGGGACAACATGCAGCCTGTGGGGTTGCTGCTACCGACCGTGACAGATACAGAGACACTGAAGAAGACATTTGAATGGAAAATAAAGACTGAAAAAGGGAAGACTGCCAACAGACTGTGGGCTGTGCGCGTGCTCGTCTGTAATGTTGTCAAAATGTCATAAATGGTGCAGGGCGCTCCTCAAAAAAAGAAAGAAAGAAAAAAATCACAAAGCGCACGGCGGAGCGGAGAGCCAATTAGCCTCGCTCTCACCAGACTCCGCTCCTCAGAGACGCTCAGCCTCAGTCTGCACACACCGGCAAAACTCGGCGGCTGGTAAACACTCCCTCCATTGACAGAAACAAACCAGGATGTTTACAGAGCCAGTCTCCAAGGAGCGCGAGCTTCCGAGCCGGGCCAATCCCGAAAGCCTGCGCGCTCTTCTTGGCGGCCAATGGAAACACAGGTTTCTCTTCTCGGCTGTCCAATGAACGAGCGGCTCTGCGGTGTGCGAGCCAACAGCAGAGCAGGACTGCCTGTAACCATGCAACGGGAAGCAGCTCGCGCGCGGAGCAGTGCTGCCGCGCAGCTGCCGCTCAGCCTAACATGCAGCCGCTGAGAGGCAGGATGAAAATACCAGAGCGTGGGGAGCACGTGGAGAGGAAGTTGTGGATGCAGCTCAGAGCTGGCCGCACCCAGCGCCGCCAAGATCGCCAGCTGCTGCGGCAAAGAGTGCACTTGTCATCAGGGCGAGCCAAAATGGCTCAACGGACGCCATGATAGCTAAATTAATTTATAAAACTGTAATACTTTGATTAGACCTAGGCTAACTAGTGTAAGATTCTTACAGTGAGGTACCGCAGTACCAGTCTTTCTTCTCACTGCACTACTCTGTGTTGTTCTCAGCATAAAATATCCCAATTCGCCCAGCTGAGCTGAAGTAGTAGTATTTTTATTCTACCTTCCACAAAGCAATGGAAAACTTTGGAAGTATGAAGACATAACTTTTTTAAAACCCTGGTGTACATTGATACCGTTAGCTCACCCATACTGTAGAAAGTTACAGTATAGCCATTTTGCTTTTTTAACATGCAATTTTAAGTATCGCACTAGAAAAAGTTGATGGAAATGGCAAAATTCAAAATAATTTCATCAATTTCACAGAAAAACGTTTTTACAATCGCTTGAGGTGATTCTCGGCTTTTACAAAAAAAGACTCAAAGCGCTGAGTACTGACAAAGTGAATGCGCCCAGCCACTGGTGGATCTGTGCCTTACCACAGGCACGGAACTTAGAAAAACATCCCAAGTCCAAACCTCCAGCGTTAGGAGGATTTTTTTTCTTTCTTTCTCCTTTTTCTGTTAGATGTGGTACATGCAAGTTTTTAACCTCTACATCTTGTTTATTTATTGCGTAGAGTGAACATCTGACAAAACTTTGCTTGGCATAGCCTTGGCATTAACTGGAAATACGCCTAACTCCCATTTTAAACTTAAACGTTCACTAAAACTTTGCATGACAATTGGATGGAAACAGCCACTGTTAAAAAAAAGCCAAGATTTTTTCCAATTCAGTTTCTATGGTTTAAAGTCTTATTGATAAGAGGAATAATAGTCCTAATATATAAAAGTAACAGTTTTGCCCCTCCCACCCATGTTGCTAAAAGAGGAATGCATTCTCCTCTTCCTTACCACAAAAAAAGTTTGGCTGTTTGGACAGATTTCAGGTCACGGTGGGAAAACTAAAATGCTGCCACCCATCGCTAATTAAAATACCAGCAGAATGGAGGCATATTTTGTACACGACTCAATTTAGTGCCTAAGTTTGTTTAAATTAATCTCAAATAACATTAATATTACTGTATTAGATTGCAAAAATCAACATGCTGTACATAAACAATAAAAAAAACAAAACCTTTTCTGTCACAAAAAAGCAATCACATCATGATAACTGCTTTTATTTAAAATTCTTGAATGATTACATGAAATAAATAACTTTAATCAAGGTTAGCACTTGTCAGTAGCAGGGGAATTGTGGGATTTTCATACTGGTCCACGCAAAGGCAAAACTCCCATTTCACTGCTCCATAAACCTAAACAAAATGGATCAGTATCTAGTATTCATGGTGGTGACTTTAGCAGTAGAATAACTGACAGCAATCTGCTTCGAAACATCAACCTTGTATCCATCGGTGGCAGTGCAGCAGAGAGCAAAGGGTGTGGTTTGAAGAAAAAGTTGCTGCACTTCTAGCCTGAAAAAAAAAACTCTCTTCCTACACACACACACACACACACACACCATGTGAAAGTGTTGCCATCACTCTCTCTCCTCCCGTCCCACGTGGTAAAATCCAAACTCTGTGGCGCCACGCTCCCGCCTGCTGATTGGCCACGAGTCCGCTCCGAGCCGCGGATATGACTGGTTGTTGCTAAGCAGTGATGAGACGGTGAGAGTGAAAACAAGACAGCGTGGTCCTACTAACCCTCAGCCCACTGTGTTTTTAAACGCTCCCTTCTCTCTCTCCCTCTCTCGGAGACTCACACCTTTCTGCCTCTGCCCCACCCATACTGCAGTGCTGCGAGAGACGGGTCCTGCCGACGTACCAAAATAACCACTGACCTAATAAATTCCCTTCCAACTGATAATCGCGTTTAAAACCGGCATCGCTTCTGATTGTGACTTCTGCTGCTGTGCATCGCAACGACCAGACCGCTGAATGTCATGAGTTGGTGTCATCAAAGATAAACACATCTCAAGACAAGAAAGAGCTAACCAATCCAAGAAACGTCCTTAAATGCTTGATAAAGAGGAAAATAAATCAATATTTTGTTCTTATTGTCACACAAATCCAAAATCTGCATGAATAAATCAACAACAAACCCTAACCGGGACGAACCCAGTTCAGACGACTCTATCAAGTCTTGATAGGTAGATCAATCATCCACAGTGTGACCTGTTATTTCAGGGACAGTGTCTATTAATAAACCACACAACATCTCCCCCAGCTTCGGAAAGCAGAGCACCGTAAAGTTTAAAAAAAGAATGTCTTCATTCCATCCTTTACCTTACTGTAACCAGACCCATGTGGCCAACTCGAATTCTGAGCACTGACCCAATCTTTCCCTTGCAATTGGCTAACAAGTTGCCCGGCTTGGCCGATTGGCTGTTGCTAAGCAGTGGGGGCTGTTGGAAGCCGGCTCCCGGGCAAGGCGGCCCAGAAGAGCTGTTGCAGCTACAGAGCCCTGGGGGTGTACGTGTGTATGCGTGTGTGTGGAGATGGATGTGTGAGAGAGGAGGGGTTGAAAGGTTGGCGGTGGGGGTAGTTGGTTCACACAAAGCGACCGTCCTCTCTAGTCTCACCTGGAAGTGCTCCCTGAGGTGCGCCGTCCTCCCAGCGGAGGGCCCCGGGAGCCGGAGCATCAAAGCTGGGAAGGACCATCGCATGTGCACACGAAAACGGGTTCAAAACACGCAGGCGAACACGTCGAAAGGTGCGACACTAGCTTCCGGAGCGCGAGGCTCCGACGCAAAGACGGCAGAGGAAAGGTGGGGTGACAGCTGACAAGGCGACACAAGAGCGCCGCGCGTCACCATCTGAGAGCCGGATCAAAGCAGACATCTAGAATATTTATAGATTACAGGTACAGTGATGGATGGCGGGGGGGAGTTCTGAGGGGATGAAAAAGACAACAACTGCAAATATCAAACTTTGAGAAAAAGATGTTGACACCTGGATGCGAGAATGTGTTTGAAGTGATCGTGTTTGGAATAAGGCAAATTTATCTGGGTGGTTTAAGTTGTGATTCTGTCAGCAAACATAAAACCAGAGTGGATAAAGAGGTACGGCATGCTTAAGCAAATTCTACCGTGAAACTGAATTATGATTCAATAAAAGATGTTATAAGATTGGGTCTGTTTGGATTGGAAAGGAGGTGACTGAAGGTGAAGTACAGAAAGGAACGGTGGGAGGAAGTAGTGGCTGACCTCATTCATACTGAGGAAAAGTCCTTCATGGTTTCACAGCTATTGATACAACAGCTTAGCTTCCTCCGTTTTAAGTTACTTTTATTTTTTGAGTAATTTTTAGAGTGTTTTCAAGTCTCCTTAAGTATGGAGCAACAAAGCTGCCTGAAAACACCTTGCTTTAAAAGTGAAGTTATTTTCAGATTCTTATCATACATCGCAAAAACAACAAAAAACTCTTTAAATGACAACTCAGCTATACTGGGGAAAAATGTTTCTTTCCGGTTGTTGGTTGAGTTGTTAACTCCTGTCATGACTCTCTGGGATCATCTGTAGCAGTGCTGCTTCACATACTGTTAAGAAAAGTTGCTTTCAAAACCTTGCTCACATGAGGCAATGCCATTCGAATAGCAACAACTGCCTGAATCTCTCATTGTGTCGAGACACTGGAATACAATGAAACTTATCCTGACAAAACAAGCTCGAGCACTCGCCATATCACTCTAAAACAATCCTGAAATCCTGTTTTCTTCACATGCTGAAGCCATTGCTACAAAATTTGTTGACTGACTTGTGAGAAAGCAGATATACTATATTAACATCACAAAAACAGGTTCAGGGTTTCCCCCAGACAACTTGCTAAGCCCGGTGGTCGGAGCGCCGAGGCCGTCCACCGGAGGTCCACCGTGATTTTGTATTAAAGATGTTAAGAAGACAGGAAATGTAAAAATATTACTGGGTAATTATATGTTGTGGAAAACATCGCCAGTGAAACGCTATTTAAACCCACAACTAGTCTTAAAAACAACAAATCAAAAAATAGAATTAAATGAATATCAATTATTTGCACTTCTGTTTAATCCAAATTAAGTCAGTGGCTCCATGAGGCCCTTCAGGGC